>KZ505955.1:236440-253821 GCA_002844005.1 Limosa lapponica baueri | reverse complement strand
CGGTGTCCAACAGAGTGCATCCCGAGTTAATGCTATGGCCGCCTGATTGATCAACGCTATGGACTTGTTCCTCTGGGGAAATGAAATCCTGTGCAGCCTTTAAAGAAGTAATTGCTGGCAGTAGAAAAGTCACTTTGGAAATATGTACAAGAAGTTATATATAGTAAAGAAAACTGTTCTCTGCCCTGGGCCTAGGGAAGGCGCATGCGAAAGGGTTGTGCTTCAAAAGGGAAGTTTATCTTCTCTGCAGCAAGAGGAACAGTGAACAAGAAGTGCAGACTGGAGTTTCTCGGTCTGTGCAAGGTTTCCAGTTAAGAGTGAGCTGTGACTATTCAGGCATTATCTCTTCCTACCAGCCCACTTGCCTGAACCCTAGGCTGAACCCTAGGACAAGAGGCTTCTGGCACATTGCACATAATTTTTTTTTCCTTCCCAGCTTGTTCAAGCTTGTGGTTGGGTAATCCTGGTCTAGTATCACCCTTGGTCCTAATTGATTTACACCCAAGGTCACTTTGGCTTAGGACCTGCATATCCAGTGGTCTCAGTGTTGTTATAAGAGTGATTTATCCTCCTACACCCAAATGAGCTCTCTATCCCAGTGTCAGATGGTGCGCGCACAACTGGGAAATTCAATTTTTCACTCAGATGCTGAAATTCTGCAAGGGACAAAGCTCTGTTAAATCTCATGTAACTTTGATCATTTCCAATGAAATGTCGGTTGGCAACAGGAGGTCAAAGGAAGTCATTTAAACTGATTGTTTGTAAAGGAAGCTATCAGTTAGAGTTTAATGCATTTGGCCTAAGCTGAACTTTAAAACAGGATCTTAAATCGCTTTTAGGTTGGTCTTCCTCTGAGCTGACTCCAGCAAGCACAGTGCTGCTGTTCAAATGTGGCAACTGTTTTAGTAATTAGTATTTTAAAGTCTACCCAAGAAGGCTTGTACAGCATAGCAGCAGTTAGTGAGACGGTATGCTACTTCAGGAGGAAGAGCAATGTTTTGTGCAAGGGGAATTTTCCAGTATGGAAGATACAGGCAAAGGTGGGAGAAATGGCTTTTCTGTTTCTATTGCAGAGATAAGGGCAGCAGGAGTTATTCTCGAAGTCTTCATCTCAAATAAAAAATGTAATGTCAGGTAGTAAGCCCTGCCCTTTTCACGGTTTAGCAGCTCACTTGTAGCTAGCTTTAGCATTGATTGATTAGAACCCAATCCTAATTTAATGCAATAGAGTTAGAAACTCTATGTTTTTCCTACCTGTGGATGCTGTTGCTCCCTTGGTGTATTTTGCCTTGCTCTTCTTACCCAATTGTGCCTTTCCTGGGGCAATGGGAAAACCTCTCTTGCAATCAGGCTTAGTGCTCCCGTTCATCTAAAGGCACTTTCTCACTCAACGGACCAAGTATGACAGTCACTGCAGACAGCAACCCTTTTTGAAGAAAGGGAAATCTCCATTCAGCAAAAGTCATCAAAACTTATGCTTACACCTTAGAGTGCTCAGTTGTCAACAGCCTCTCCTGGACCAATACATGGCTCCGGGCTCTTACCACATCCTGTCTGCTTGCTTCTCACCCACAGCCATCCAGAATTGTCAGCAATGGTATGGGCACTTGCTAAATCTTAGAATACTGATGTGCTGAGCTGATGAATTAATTGTAAGTGACTTCTTGACAAAGTTGGTGTCCCAAGCATAGACCTCAGCAGTTCTTGGCATGAAGAGCCTTTCCTCAGGCAGCTGGGCTAAAGCTAAGCTCACATCAGTTTAATCTCTGTGTCCCTTTTAGAAAGAAATTTGTTCATCCATCCCATCTGTTTTCTCACCTTATCTTGACCATGCTCTCCACATCATCTGAGCTACCCAGGCACTGTGACTTGTGCCTGGAGTCTCTGTAACAGGAGCTTCATCTCTCCTTCCTATCCCCTCCCTTTCCATTGTACTGACATATTGGAATGCTGTTTGAGTTCTGTGAAAATCCATGTGTGGTGAAATTAAGTCACTGCCTTCTTCTCAGCTGTTTGTTTCTGGCAGCTGGCCCTTCAGAGTGGTGTGTTAATGGAGCAGGTCAATAAAAATGAATGAGTGTGAGGAAAAGATGAGGAGAACTTCTGCAAAACCTGGAATGCCTCTGGATATGAGAGGCACTGTGGGAAAGACCTTGTGACTTTGTCATTGGAGCCTTTCTGAAGCAGAGCCAGCCACAGCTCACAGCCAGAAAGCAAGCTGGGTCAGAAAGTTGGCACAGCTTTTGGTTCAGTTTTGGTCTTTTTCCTGAAGCTGAGGGTCTGTGAATGCTGCTGAAAGCAGAGCTCTTCTTCCCACCACTGTAGCCTGAGGATCACAGTGGTTCTTGATGATGGGGGAGGAAGTGAAAAAGGGCCTGGGTGGAAAGCTGGGCTGCTGGGATGCACAGGCTTGGACTGCATTGTCGGGGAAGGAGGTCATTCCCATCTCTGCTTCCCACGCACAAGCAACCGCTTTGAAGCAGAGGAGGAGATGCTGTAGAGGAGAAGTTTTCCCATCTGGTGGTTTCTTTGCCATGGGGCTGTGAAGCAGCATCCCTTACAGGCACGAGCAGATCCTTACTTCCCTTGCGGCTCCACCTTCACGTAAGGGCAGATGCCACCAGCATCTTATTGGCAACCCCCAGCTCATGGGTGAAGGAGTAAAGGAAGCAATGACATTTTCAGAGATTCAGAGCAAGCAATTCAGAGATTTTCATACATGGAGTCCCACAGGAGTGGGCAGGGTGCTGGAAAGATATCCCTAAAGAAATCACTTTTTTTTAACTTTGACATCTTCATAGAGTTGTGGAAGGGTAAAAAAAAATCATCCATGTTGTATTCAGTCCTAATTTATTGCTTTTGTCTGTGTTTCCGGGTTTTTTTGTTTTCTGGGGTGAGAGAAAAGACTTTGAAGGCATATGTATTTCCCCTCTATTTATATGCCTTGCTGTCCTTACAGATGCTGGAATACAATGAGCAGTTTTCCACTGCTCTTGTGCCCCATTGAGTCTGTGTGTCTCATCCTCATGCAGAAATTTTGTCAGGCATGGTTCTGTTGTGTCTCCCTTTCTGCTGTGGCTGTGGTCTCTGTAGCTCAGTCAGATATGCACATCCTGGGCATTTGCATGGATCCAAATATTTTAAACAAGAAAGTTTTGGGTTACATGTTCTTGTAATTCGCTCACAAGTTAACACTGGAAAACTGCTGCAATGTCATCCTGGTTGTGTTCTTGTAAAGCAATCCTCCCACAAAAACAGGTTGTTATATATGCTTTGTACTATTATATAGTTCAGCCTATAACTTGGAAGGTCTTCCTTTTTGTATTACCCTTCCCCTCAGCCCTCTTGGCTTGGCTGTGGCCAGCTGGGGGTTTAGGTTTGCACTGGTGTGATGTCCCCCCAGTCCAGAGCCACAGGAGCAGCAGCTTCAGAGATCCTCAGCGGGCAGCTGATACTACTGAAAATGATCATCTCATGCTTTTCCCCACCCCTGCTCACTTGTGGCTTAGCTCAAAGTTTTAATTTTTCAGAGCCACAAAATCCTGTAGTGTCTTTCTTGCATGAGTAAAATTGCTGCTGGACATTTCCTGCTTATGTCTCTTTCTGCCATATTTTGACCTTGTTTTGTTTTAACACAGAAATACTGAGGGAGAAAAGTGATATTGAACAAGGTCTGGTTTATTCATACTTAGGAATTACTGCTATCTTGCTGAACTACTGATGGCTATTTTGTATGAGATATGGTGTATTTCTGAGACATCCATACAACCATCTATCTTGTGGTCCAAATGGTAGCCCAAACCTGCCACCAAGTTCTTGCTTGCAATCTGTGTGTGTGGATATGAATGAGTTTGGGCTCTGACTGGGACATCTCCTGGGTAGTATAGATCCAGCCTTCAAAACTGCATTTCTTAAACTGTGTTAGAGGACATTTCATCTACCTGCTCCACAATGACAAGGTTTTCTGGTTTGGTCTATATTTTGCTGTTTGCCTTACTGTGACACTGCTCACTCAGACTGACAAGCTGACTTTGCTATCCACACGTCTACCTATCTCCAAGGAGTTGCAGTGGGACATCATCAGCGTGGCTCTTACGTTATGCAGATTCAGTTTTCATTTTCTCCAATGGCTGCAGATAATTTGGAAAAGACAAGGACAGAAAAAGGAGAGGAATATGTGTGTACCAGTCACAAGCAGGGTAAGAACAGCTGAAGACATGAAGGTCTGTGAGTTCTTTTAACATAGTCTTCTGGGAATTACAAAGCAGTGGAAAAAAATCTTTCGAATTATGGGCTCTTGTTAGAGTAACAGGCAGCTGTAGCTGTTCCCAACACGCTCTTGTGGCTGTTTGAAATAAATCTTGGGTTTGACAGTCCGTGGCATATATCCAGTTAAAAGTCAACTCGGTTCTCCTTTGGTACAAGTCTGAGTAGGAGCTTTGTCATTGATTTCCGTAACAGCAGAAACTAGCCCTGGCATTTGTCACCTTGTTAGTGACATACCTCCCATGGCACTTCTTGCTGGAAACATTCACGAAATCTCTCCATTATAAACAAACGTGGCCTGAAGTGGGGCCACAAGATCCAAGCACTGGTGCCGTGAAGACCACAGCTCACCAGCTAGTCATATAACTGTCCATAGAACAGAAAGCAACACTTTCCTCATGAAAACCGGATTGGGACAAGCCGGGACACACAGAGCAGTGATTATAGCAGGGCCAGGAGGATAGATAGCAATATACATATAATTCATCACCACAGTGCACGTTTTGCAAGCAAAAGAATTTCATGTCAGGAAGGGCATGCTTCCACTCTATATTTCAGTTGTGAAGGGCTAACCGGAGCTCTGGCAGCATCTGGATGTTAAATATACCTCTGGCTTTGTCAGCACAAGCTAGTGTTGCACGGCACATCCTTAATGTCCAAATTATTTTACTGAGATTGGTAAAGACTTCAGTGAATCAGGAGCAACTGAAGAGTAAAAGTGTATTAACTAGTTTACCAGTTCGCTGCGCTGTTAATGATTACCCACCCTTCGTTACGGAGCAGCACGAGTAGCATAGCTGGCATCTCTAACCATTAGCTAACGAATGTCTTCTCTTCTGTTCAGGCTGAATTGCTAATGGGAGAAGCTACTGTTATATGTTAATTGTGTCTCCTGTGGAGTGGCTGATGCCATCAGTCCCTGGAGCAGAAGTCCAGTAGGGTGCTGTACTGGGCAATTGTCACCCTGGTTCCAAGCCAGTGCTGTGGTGGGTGAGGAGGCCCCGATGCCAACCCAGGCAGGGGGGTGGGAAGTCTGAGATGGATGGGTGGGTGGAAAGACAGAGAGGAAAAAGGCTCGGAGGAGAAGGCAGCAAGCCTGGGAACGAGTGGCTGAGAGGCCAGGGTCGTCTCGTACAAACCACGCATCTAAGAGAAGTTGGGAGACCTCAGTGGCTGACAAAAGGTGTCACTCCTCCTTGGACTCTCCTCAAACACTTCTTATCCCCTGCAGGAAGCAGTTGGCTGGCAATGGGGCTGACTTCTGCCAATGGACACGCTGTCTAAAATCAGGGCTGGTACTGAATAAACAGAGGAGCCCTCTGAGCTGCTCCTTGGCTGCTCTTTAGTACTGGCCTGAGCCCTGGAAGAGGATCTGGAGGGATCCCTCACCAAAACAGGCAGAGGATGCCAGAGCAGCACAGCCACGCTGATGCATCGCTCGACTGTTTTCCGTGCTGTGCCTGCTCGCACCACGTCTGACAGCCTGTTTGCTCGTACGGGCTGCTTAGCTTGGAAATGCCTTGTCCCAAGTGTAATATCTCATACACATGCTTGTAATTCATCGAAACCCCCTTTGCTCTCATGGCAACTAGCCACCTAGATGTATTTAATCCAAAAATAAGTGTTGTAGATTATAAATAGCTCCTGCACACACCACGAACGTATTCCAAGGAAATACTTGGACACGCTGCTTGAAGGAAGGGTCAGTAAGGAAAGGCAGCTTGGTTCAGCTGAGTGCCAAGGTATGCTGTTCAGTAGAAATGAGTTGCTATCAGAATTGTTCCCTTGTTTGCTCTTTTTTTCTGACAATTACTTTTTAAGCAGGGAAAAAGTTGAACTGACTTTGGTAAGTAGTAAGTGCAGAGTCATAATATAAAACCACCTCCTTTTCTGGAGTATTGAAATCAGCCTCACCTATTTGAGAAATCAAAGTAAATGTTGTTCAACAGATACTTGTCTTCTCTACATGGTTTTGGGAGTTGTTTTTTGTTGTTTTTGTTTTTTTGGCCGAAGCATAGGCCTGGAAAATCTATTACTTGATACATAGCAAAAACAGAGAAATATGGTTTGCTGGCTGCAAAGGACCATTTGGAATTACAAGAGCAAAGTAACTTAATTCTCCAGTGTTTTGGTTCTTCCAGAGCTCTGCTGGAGATGCCGAACATTGTTAAACACTTTAATAGAGATGGTTGACTTCTTATTTTGTCTTTCTCAAGTACTTGGATCCCTGTTATCAACAGTGTCCTGAGGTCTCAGAGACCTCACCCTCTATTGCCTTGAAGACACCTGGAAGCTGCACATCGTTAATCACCAGGCACTGTCAGTCCTCTGTGGGATCTGATAGTGGGGGCCCAGATCCTAGAAGATCTTGGCATGTCTGATGCCTGCTGTCTTCACTGGCGATGCGGAGCCTCTGTGGCTTTGGGGGTCTGCACCCAAGTGGCCCACCCGCCGACTGGGAGAGAGCAGGTACCTGAGCCGCCGCCTCTCCATTCCTGGGGCCATACAGGACCGGTGCCCTGTGCATTCAGTGTTGCTGGTGAGCCCCTCAGCTGAACTATTTGCATTCATTTTACGGTGGTCACCCAAGCTGTGAACATCATCACTGGACACTTGTAGCGATCCATGAGGGCAGCGCTGGTACGAACAGGGCTGCTCAGCACAGCCTCGCTGTCTGCAGAGCCACAGGGGGAAGAAGGATGTCTGTTTTCAGCCTGTGTTCGCAGTTGTGTCCTGCGCAAATGCCTGCAGAAGGTAACGCAGAAGGCATTGAAGCCAAGGGCAGCGAAGGTCAGACAGGAGGCCATGAGTTTGCTGTGTTTTAAGATAGCACAGACACTGTTCTGAGTTGCTATCACATCTTTGGATAGCAATGTAGATATGTGGATGCAGAATGGGAGCAGAACTGTGGGGTTTGTCTCCAGAAATGCCCTTCTCCTCAGTTTAATCTAACCCTTGCTGTAAAGTTGTGCGATTGGTTCAGATGACAAGAGGAGCAGAAGCCAGAAGGTTTCATCAAGCGTTGGTGCTTGGGTGCTTGGGAGTGTATAAGGATTAGTGTAATGAATTTTGAAAGATCTCCTAGCAAGATGCAAGGCATAGAGGAGATCAAGCCCTGACTGCTTTTAATATTAAAGGACCTGCAAAGGGGTATATGTGGAAAGGAATGTGTCTTAGATTCATTGGTGTACAGCGCCCATAATTTCTTGCTGAGGCCAATCAGTCTTGTAGTGATAGACAAGGATTAGGACATTTTTAGCCTGAAGTCAAACCAGATGTAAATTGCTTGTTTTGGAGAGAGAGGCCCTTCTCAATGCAAAATTCTCTATTTATCCTAACAATTAACACTTCAGTAAGTGCACATACGAATGTGGATTTTCCCCTTTTCTGGCAGGAAAATTGTCTTTCGCAACTTGCTCCGTTTGCTTCCTGCCTGTGCTTGACAAACTTTGAAGTCTCCCACATCCATCATTGATGTGGGTGATGAAGGTCAGCACTTTGCAAGCTCCAAAGTATAGATTTTTATTTATTTTTTTCCTGTCACTGATTTTCTTCCCTACAACTGTCCCATGCCATTGCCTTAAACTTCTTTGTCTTTGGCCATCCACCATAGAGATCGGGCCAGAAGCAGAACTGTTGCTCTTGAAATAGGCACTAAAAATTTCAATTTCTTATGTTTTTCATACAGACATCAGCAGAATTGCACAGCGTTCACTGCTGAGCATGGCGGGTGCCTGGAGATTCATTTTCCAGCAATGAATCTGCCAGAGCCTATTTCTGAGTAATTTATCGTTGATTTGTCAAGAGCGGTCAGTCCTCATAGAAAACAGTCTTTTATCTCTGACACAACCAGCATGGCTTTAATGGGAAGGGACTCTTTAACTGAGACAGTTTAAAAACACTTGCCTTTTGACCCCTTTCTTTGAGATGTGATTGAATGTGTGGAGTGTTTTTGCAAGGAGTGCAGAATAAATAAGCAGTGAGCGAGCTGTCACAAGCTGTGGAGTGAAGGTCGTATTCTCCTTTTTTTTTCACTTGTGTTTTGCCAGATTAACTTCAATGAAATGAGTGACTGGTCTGAATTGAGCCCATTTCTGTGATGGGTTACATGTGTTGCACCAAAGGGCAGAGTGAAACTCCAGTAAAAGCTGCCTCATTTAGAAGGAAATCGGAGGGGGAAAAAAATGTATCAGTACTAATAAGGTGACAAAAGCAGTGTGCAGGAGATGAAAAGCACGAAACATACTGTTATTTCCATGGCAGGGAGAACTGCACCATCAGTCCAAAGCCGCTGCTTCCACTGTCATGTCAGGTTGATTTTCAGTTTAAATAACCTGCCTTGGTCTGTGAGTGGAAGGCTTTTATGTTTGGGTAAACTCCATTAGGCCACTTATAAATTACATGCAAGTTAAAACATTCCTTCGTGAGCAGATTTATAGGTAAGGGTTGGAGGGGTGTGCATGCATGTGTGTGTGTCCTGGCTTTTCCAAGGGGGGCAGGTGTAGCTAGCACCCCAGGAGAGGCAGATTTCAAAGTCTGCGGCATACCCACCCGCCTCTCAAGCCTCCCTGCACCCAGCTTGGCCCACAACTGTATGAACAAGGACTTTGCGGTCTCTGAGAGGGCTTGAAAGCTTTGGGACTTCCATCCAGTCACGTCCGTGTTAATGCATCTGTCACTGGGAAGTGCCCACGGCGCTGCAGGAGCCCGAGCCAAAGAAAACACAGCTGGGGGGGAGATGCCACAGCAGGGGCACGTGCGCGGGGTCCCCGGGCTGCCTTTACTTTGGCATGGGCTCCAAGGATTGCCGTGAGCAGAGCAGCGGGAGGGCTGCTTTCCTTCCCCCTGTGTCACAGACCTTCCTCAGCATCCCTGCATCGCTCTGGATGCGGGCAGCACTTTCCAGTGACGCTAGGGCAGGCCATGGAAAAGCAGCTTTTTTCACAGGTACCTGAGCTGCCTTGGGCTGCATCAAGCCATGGCTGCCAACCGGCTGCACAGCCAGTTAATTTTGCCCGCTCTGCAGGTGGGATCACAGACGGCAGGAGGCTCCATGTGTGAGGAACAGACTGTGGCAGATACCTGAGCTTACTGCCACTTGTTGTGGATGGTTCCATAATGGTGAAAATCTGGTTTAGCAACTCTGGAAGAACACAATGAAATCAGCACTGCAGCGCGCAGTGCTCCTCGAAGAAGTCTGCATCAGGAGCAAGTAGGAAACTACAGTTATGTATTCTATGGTGTGAAATATTGATTTCCATACACAACAGGTATATTTTGCACTTTTAAAGATGTATATTATATATTTTGATACTGTTATCAGGATCAAATTTTGCCTCTCAAATAAATACCTTAGACTTTACATAAGCAAACCTGTCCAAAGGTGGGAAAGAAGAGATTAGTTCATGTTGTAGATGGCATGGCATTCTGAGGTTCAGAGATCAGGACCCACATGCTTAGAGGTATTTAGACTGTGGAAGGTCTGGTCCTACGTCATTTACCCAAGGTCATGCAAGTAGTTTGAGGCCAAGGAAGTAATTGGAAGCATTTTCTCCACTGTTTTACTTGCTTGTATGCATGGAAATTACATGTGTACGTGTGTGTGAGCATGTTGAAATACACATTTTTGGATGGTTGCATCACCCATTCTTTGCTAGATGTCTTCTACATATGTGGCTTGATGCCTTACTCACTGGAACATCTTTCCTAGCATTTGCAAACCATTGACTGAAACTGATACATCTTTGTTCTTCTATACAGAATCACAGAATTGTGCAGTATTCCATATTCCAAAATAGACGCTTGTTGATTAACCACATGTAATTGAAAACAATCAATCAAACAAACAAAACACCCCTTAGTTGTAAATTTTCAGTTAACTCAGATCTTTCACTAAGGTCTCCTCTTGCTCTAGCCTTTATGTCCACTCTCTGCACTTTTCAGTGTGCAGTTTTCACAGACAACCCCCCCTCACATCGCTGGGGATCCGTGGTGATCCAAAATGGGGATAGGGGGGGCTGTTAGCATGTGGCCATTTATGAGCTGTTTTGGTGGCAAGCACACGCAACAATCTTCGAGCGTTGCTCTTCCTTTGCCACCAACTTGCACGCTAAAACAGGGCAACCACAGCTTTTTTAAGCAAAGGACCACCTAATTGGTTTGGAAAAAAAAAGGAATACTTCCCAGGGCCATCTTCCTCTGTGCTGCCACCAGGATGTGCATTTGCAAACAAAAGAATGAGTGCTCAAATTTTACTTCAATTTGTATCATCGGATCTAGTTCCCCACCTATTCTATTTCCTGTGTGTGCATGTGGGAACTGAACAGGTATTTGTGTCTGTTGGTGGTTAAAAACTGATTTCTCCACCAGTGACCTTCCAAAGTCTTCCCCACCACCCAGGGTTTCTCCAGCATGGCACTGCCATGGGATGATTATGCTGTTTTAGGTGGGAAACCTCATAAACCTCAGAAGCACGGTGACTTTGTTCTAACTATTACAAAGGCTGGGTTGAAGGGATCTGTTTATCGTGCTCTCCATGCACTTAAAGTGATGGCCCAAGCCTTGTCAAAGGAGTCCGGACTGACAAGAAGCACATATGCACCTCAGAGGCCGATGGTGTTTGATAGCGGGGATGCCATGGAAGATTTCACATTCTTCAGCTCTAATCTCTTATAACAAAATGGAATTCAAACCTAACCCTTGAGAAAA
Source organism: Limosa lapponica baueri (assembly GCA_002844005.1). NCBI lineage: Eukaryota > Metazoa > Chordata > Aves > Charadriiformes > Scolopacidae > Limosa > Limosa lapponica. The sequence continues at coordinate 242,847 of KZ505955.1, read as the reverse complement.
TAAGTCAGCTCTGGTTAGTGTCATGCCATGTCCCATGTATCGGTCAGGATTTGCTTTTGGTGGATTAGAGCTATCGTTTACCTATTTTCTGCTTGGTCAGCAATGCTATTGTTTTAGCTGATATTTTTCAAAGTTGTTTATTTTTGCTACTAATCTAAGATGAGCCCTGTAATTATCTGTGAAATGGAGGAAGCAGTCTGGGGCAATTCCTTTCTGTAACCGTGTTGCTCTCTGGAGGCAACGCCTGATGGTCACCACTGCATGTTTTCTGAGGTGCCTTTTTCCATGGTTATTTTAAAAACAGTTGCATCCCATTTCAAGTACCTTGGTCCTGCATTAACATGTTTTACTAAAAATGCCTCTGACAGAAAGCGGAGACTTTTTGTCTCCTTGATGGATTAAGTGCCATAATAGTGTTTGTGATGAGAAGAATCTTCCCCCTGCCACAGTATTTTCATTTAGTGCACGTTTTGTGGTGTATTTCATATGCTGCGCTCTAGAGGTAAGATAACACCTTGTACCTACTAGGAAAAATAAATAAAATATTTTCACTTTCACAGTTTCTCATCATTTCAAGACACGACACAGGATGACCAAAACAGAGGCAAGAGGCACAACCACCTTCCCCCAGTCTTTTAGCCCTTCTTCTCCTCGTCCTTTGCTCTTTGCCACCCAAACATACCTGTGTGCTGCTGTGACCATACCACTGTCTTCTTAGAGTCCCTTCCTAGCTCTTCCTTGCTCTGACACATGCCCTCCTGGCTGCTCCACCATCCTCTTTCAGGCTGTAATACCTGTTTAGACCTGGGCAGACCTCAGCCCCTGCTAGAATATTCCCTGACATTTCTTCAGCTCCTTTCGCTTCCCTGGTTTTCCTCTGCTGCTTCTTATTTTTTTTCCTGCCCTTTCTCTCACTTCCTTACTGTCCCAGATCTGCTTTCTGTGGACCCATGGATCATCTCGGACAGCTTTCTCTTTCACTCTTTCCCTTTGCTCTGCCCATTTATTTCTTGCTACATGCAGCCTTTTAAATATCAGGCAACTCTGTTACTCACAGAAAAGTTAGGAAGGAACTCCACTTCTTTCTAGGTAACTACATCTAATCATGCAGAGCATATTTTTTGTACCTGCACAGGTTCTGTCTAGGCATTCATCTGGAAGAGTTCACAAATGACCAACACAAGGCCTTTCAAATCCAAAAAGTATCCTAGGCCCAAGATGTTCTAAACCACTTCTGTTTTCTCTTTGTTTACACCTTCAGTCCTGCTCTGATCTTCCCAAACATATCAATGCCAACAGCTGGAGATCTGGTGGAGTTGCCACCAAGGCATTTGATGCAAACACAATGCTGTAGTGGGATTAAGACTATTTACAATAACTGGTTACTTGTTCTTTAATTGAAGCAGACGGAAAATGCACTGATGAAAACGTTGGTTGTAAATGGATTAAGAAAAATCACAGTGCATGCCTCTGAAGGTTCCAGTGAAACATCTTAAAGAAACAAAAAACCCTCAACCCGCCCCCTCAACATGATGTTCATAGCTTTTTTTAAAGGATGGGGGTGGGAAGTAGGGAAAAATAATCTTCTATGTTCAGGATCACTATTAAACTTTCACAGCTCTCTGTGCATTTATACTGAGCCTAATGCAACAGCTCTGATGGAGGTCTATGTATAGTAGGATAACACAATAACTGCTCAAGACCTTGTGAGCTTTTCATGAATGCAAATGACCCCAGTGAGTTTCTAACTTTTTTTCTCTACGCCCATGTCCTCCTGTTCCGCAGTGTGCAGAGGCTGTGCCTTTCCACTATGGAAATGGGCTTCTGAAAGAGCCTCTTTGGAGGCAGTGATCAAAGTTTGCTTCTGAGCTATTCCAGTTGCTAGCAAAATCCAGAAAAGAAGCTTGAATTTGTACTATTAATCCACACCATTATGAATGAACTGCAGGAAACAATGCATCTTCCTACATAAACAGTATAAATAAAGCTTCCGATAAGCACTTTACTACATTGAATTCCTCATTCTTTTCTTTAAGAGCATTCCAAAATTTAGTGTGCAGCTTAATCAACTTCATACATGCTTGAGTTGGGCAAGTCAAAACTAACATGACCCTGCACAAGGAAAAGCATCCCTCGCACGAGAAATCACATTCTGCTTATTTACTAAATGTGAAAACAGTCCCAGATCATTCCTTCCCTGAGGCAACAGGAACATTTCAGTGTTTCCTTAACCACCGCCACCCTTCAACACTTTCCAGGAAGCAAGCTGTGTTCTCAGGGTGGCCCTGGCCGCACGGTCATTAAAACTGAGATGGAGCTGATGAAGCAAAATGATGAAACCCTCAGCTTTAATGTATTCAGCGGTAATAGGGTCACCAACTGCAAATTATGGATGTTGTTGCATGGTGCTGTTTAACCTCTCTTCTCTATCTACTATTGATCACACTTAATTTCTTTCATATCTAAAACTTTGGGGCCTGCTTTGGCAAAGAGTTGACTACAGGATTAGCTTCACCTGCAGGTTACCTTGTTTAAATTAACAAGGCTGTTTGCATACGTTAAATGAAAACATACGTAAGCTGCTATAGTATTTTTAATTAAAAAGATAGTACAGTGTGGTGATACAGTGCTATGTGGGTGGCAGGCACTAAAGAGAAGGCAGAGAGCTGAGTTAAGCAATTCAGGTATTGAATCAGATCTACAGTAAATGACAAAAGTTCTGGGAAAAAAAGACTTTTGGGGAGTGTACTTATGCCAGGCCTCTGTAGGGATCCTTTGAAAATCAGAGTCCTTCTGAAGTCATGACACTTGGGTCTGGCTTGGAAATCATCCAGACGATTCCTGCTCTGTGCTCGGGTATGATTAAATTTGTTCAAAAAACCAAGCTTTTTGGAGGGACTGTGACCACTTCTGGAATGTGGTAAATTAAATCCTTTGTTATCTATAGACAGACATCGCAGGGGCTATAGCAGTGCAAGCCTCTCTCCGTTTCAGACCTTGTCACTGGATACTTTCCACTTGGGGCGGGAGGGTGAAGAACACGATGTGGAGACAGGTGTCTCCTGAGCGCCTGGGTCCAAGCACCCAGGTCCTGCTTTTGTTCCTTTTTATCTCCGAATCAGGAGCTGCTGTGTGAGAGAGATGAGAGCTTAGCCCTGAGAGAAACACTCACAGTTTTCACTGGCTTCAAGACAGCAAGTCCTGTCTTTGCTTACTCATTATTTGTATAAAGGAGAAGAAGTAATTACAGAGAATAAACATCTAAAACATCCTCTCAACAGCAAAAGGAAAACCAAAAAAAAAAATAAAATGTCTGCCATGCAGAACTCCCTTGCTTAACTGAGCGCAGGAACAGGGAACATGAACATGCAGCGGCACCTAGAGCAGAGAAATACCTTGAAGTCGGCCGTTCACAGCACGTAGAGCAGAGTGTGGTGACAGCGGATGCTGCGCAAGAGAGGGAAATCTTTTGACAAGCCCCAGTTTCCCGAGTAAGAGTCCATCCATCATAAGCCTTCGTCTGGGTAGCAGACAACATACCGAAGGGCTTAACAGCTTAATCGTAGCTGATTCTTACGTGGGGATCTGCATTATTTATTTATTTATTTTGCTATTAGGGTCTTCCTGTTACAGACAGGGGAAACTAACTGGGACACAGAGCAGTGAAGGACCTATTCAAATGTTGTCAGGGGCAAAGCAAAAAGTAGAAGGAGGGTTTGCTCGAGTCCTCTTACACATCTTTGTTACTTCTGTGCTGGTTTAGTAGAGGAGCTACTGTTTGCTACTTGCGTATCTCTGACTTTTCTGGCTGTAGAATGAGGTTACTTGTACCACAGGTGAAAGTGTTAGTAAGGCTGATTTGCAGATCCTCCTTTCCCTGGAGTACTTGTGAGAGAACTCCCTGGAGTTCTGTGGTGATCGAAGCCAATGCATCGGCCAAACACTTTGCGAAGGCACGGTCGTTTTGCGGGTTTGCTCCCCCGGCCCCGGGCAGTTAAACTGTGAAAACAGGATATGGTGCAGCGGTCCAGGCCTGATGCACTGCTTTATCAAAGTCTGTTGTCGTTAATCTCCTTTTTATGAATGGCGGGGAAGTGGCAGCCGTACACAAGGATAAACAACGGTCGCAGCAGAGATGCTTTGAACTGCTCTGTTCCTTTGGGAAAGAGATGGAAGATAAAGCCGAATCTGGAAAGCATCAGTGATGGTGCACCCAGAGCCGCCGATCACCCCCACGGCTTCGGACCTTTCCGTCACTTTCTGCCCCGCTCCCCCTGGGGCGCGCACCCCCGGACCTGTCCCCCTGCAGCCGGGAGGGGACCAGGAGGGGCAGGCTGATGGTCCCCTCGCCCCCGCCGCCCATCTGCCGCGACTGGCGCTGGGGCACGCCTGGACCTACCGGGAGGAGCCACAGGACGGCGACAGGTGGGTGTCCCCCCGCCCGCGGACCCCCGTGCTCCTCTTTCTCTGCCTTTCCCCCCCCACACCCACCACCACCTTTTTTTTTTTTTTTTTTTTCTCTCCCTTATTTCTGTTAATAATCCCACTCCCCGCCTTGCAGGGAGGTTTGCTCCGAGAACAAAATTGCCACCACCCGGTACCCCTGCCTGAAGCCCACGGGCGAGCTCACCACCTGCTTCAGGTGAGCGCCGCGGCCGCGGGGTGGGGACACGGAGCCGTGGGGGACACGCGTGGCCGCTGCTCGGGGCTTGATGCCCCGGGTGGGGTGGAGGGGGTGGCGGGGGAAACACACGTGTTGGTGTCAGGCGCGGGGACAGCAGCTGTGGCATCTGTTTGCCTCCCCTCTGCTCTCCGCTAGCCCACCCCGGCGTTTCTGCCGCTCCAGGAACAGATAACTTGGCCACGTCCCTCTTGCGTTCGGCATCTCCCATGGCAAGTCCCGCTGTTGCCCAAGCAAAAGGTCTTAGTAACCCGATGCAACGGCATCGCTGGAGAGGGTGCGTGTGGTTTGGGTTGCCGTATCCTGGCCGTCGGTCACTGATGCAGTGAGAGAGGCGTCCTCTGATCTGGATGTCTTGGAGGGTACCGGAGCTGTAGCTGCATCAGTTGGGGGATGATCAGAGAGACCAACTGGATTCATGCCACCCAAAAGACGTTTACTTTTAGGTAGATGAATCATACCCTCAGAATGAGTAACTTCTTCAAGCAACCAGCTCTGGGGGAGACTTCGGCAGAGGCCTCTGAGATTAAGTAAAATGAATCCAACGCTGAGTTTTCAATTTTCAGCTGTGTGTTTGAGAAACATCATCTGTTTTTCAGAAGAATTTAAAGCTGTTTTAATGATGACAAATGCCCAGAACAGTTGACAATAGATGTGCTTTTGGAGAAATATACGCAAAGTACACAGAGAGCACACGTATCCCCTTACTGATTAGTCCCATCCCCACAGATGAGACGTTTCATCTATGAAAGCTGCTTCTTGTGAGAGGTTACTCTGTGGAGGCAGCTGTGCTCTGCCTGTGTGTGTATGCCTGCGTGTGGCAGGGAGCCACTTACGTATACCAGAAATAAGATAAGGCACATTGATACTTGTGGAAAGTGTTACAGAGGTTTTCCATTTCTTCCCAGAGTGTTTTCTGTTTGGCATAAATACCAGAGAGCTGCAGAGGCACGGTGCAGCACTGTTGTGCCTTGCTCGTGTACTTGGGGCTGGCTCATGCCCTTCGGCAGCCACAGCCACCTGGGTAGGTGTCACACCATTGCCCAGTTCTCAGCAGCGTTAGCATCCTTACAGCCCCTGGGAAGGGCTCTGCGAGGACTGGAGACCACCCTTCCCTGTTTCCCTTATCTTCTCTTTCCTCTCCCTGTGAAGGTGAGGCAGAGCCCACCTATGAGCAGCTCTGTAGCAGGCAGCAGCACCCAGCACTTTGTGGAGAGAGGCAGTGTGTAGGTTTTGCAGTGAAGGAGAGTACCTGGTTGAACCTGCAGCATTTCTCTTGTTTGGGAGCAGAGCAGTGGGAAGAGCAAGGTTGTGCTGATGGGGAGTTACTGAGGGAAAAAACCAGAGCAGAGGCTGCGTAAAGCAGCCACGCACATGACTGTCCTGCTGGTAACTTCCAAAGTTTCTCTGGGCGAAGTGGCTCTGCTTGGTGTGAAGTGGACAAGGACTTCACAGGTTCCAGCACAGGGCCGCCGTGCAAAGAAAGCAGGACTCTGTCCAGCTGCCAAGTCACACTTGTACTTTCTTCATCCTTGCTAATGTATTTCTGACCTTTGGGCTCTGGCTGTGCCGAGCCCTCCCTCCCTCCACAGCTCCCCCTGCATGATCCTAAGCGGTATTCACCATCCCAAACCAGCACAGACCATGAACAAACATTTCCAAATCACTGCATGGTACTCTAGGTTGTCTGGGTTCATGTTTTCAAATATTTTCTGTATCTGTGACT
>KZ505955.1:209129-236213 GCA_002844005.1 Limosa lapponica baueri | reverse complement strand
CTGAGGTATGCCACGCTCTGACACGGACCAGCAGCATCACCCACCCGTGATGGTGAACCTTAGGGGAAGAGCAGCATCTCTGTTGCCCCTGGTAGCAAGGTGTGCTGCCAGCAAGCACACGGAATTAACCTCAGCTGAATGTGTTGTAATTTAGATTAATTAATACTTTGAGATGACAAGAAACTTCCTGCTGTTGACTAAGCCTGTGATGCCTCAAGGTGGGTTTCGTTTTGAAGGACGTGCAAGGATCCAGTTTTCACATCAGTAATGACAGCAAACATTTTAAAAAAATCAGCTGCATAGAAACTGCTGTGGCTTGGGGAACTTTCACTGCAGGTTTCTGAGAAACTTCTTCTGATATTTATTCTTAGAAAATTTAATTTTTTATCTTCCTAGACAGTTTTTTCACAGTATCTCATAATGACAATAGTTATGAATAATACAGTAATTTATATACATTATTAGACGTAGTATAAAAGGATGGTTAATGTCAGCTGCTATTTATTATTAGCATACACACCTAATTTCTTTTCTAGGTCAAAGTACCTTTTATGTAGAAATTAAACAAACTGACACAAAATTTATCTCATGTCATAACATGTCAGGCATAAGGCAACATGCACCATTGCTAATGATCTGCTGTGCAATTAGTTAAATAAAGGAAGAAATAAATTTGAAGTCAAATGTCAAAATTCCTGAGGAAAATTATTTTTCCAAAGCATAAATTCTTGACTGAAAGCAATTTCATCCTTTTATTCCTCCTGCTGGAATTTTTCACAAAAATCAGAGTGTTTGCAGCACACTTCAATAAAAATAGCATCTTTTCATCATGAAAAAATATTTCATGAAAATTTTTTTCACCAGATTTATTCATGAATAAAGATGAGCCAAATGGAGGGCCAAGCCAAAAGTGGGGCCAAGGACTGAAAATATATTGGCATTTTTCCCTGTGGTCATAGCAACCTTGTACATAATTAGATGTATTTTTCCTTTTTGACTGTGTGCAGTCTAGCCCTTGGCTTAGTTTTATTTGTGTTTTTTTAGATGTTCTCTGTATTTATTTGCATAAGTGTACAGAGGAACAGATGCAAAAAGCAGTGGGATCTTGTACAACATCTTTTCAGTGCAAATCTCTTGTATGTAACTGCACAAAGTACCTGGTAGTAATGGCCCCATCATCTAGGTACAGAGAAAAAGTTCTGCAGGTTTGGTGATAATGTGGTAGTCCAGTAAGAGTTTGAATTGCTACTGTATGCAAAATTCATCAAATTTGATTAAGTTTGGGCAACATAAGAATATGAGGCCCCAATCACATGTTGCTGTCTTCTCCAACTATTCGAATGTGTTATTAACCTGGTTCACCCTCCAGCAGACTTTTAAACCATTTGTTGGTGTGTTGAATTGCATGAACGTTGCTGCAGTTTTCTTCAGTGCTTCCATGCGTTATCTACTTGGATTGGACAACCCAGTTTGCACATTTTAGCAGCAGCCTTCTTTGTTACTGTCCTTCATTCATTTTCATGTTAAGAGGCGCTATCCTACATTGTTTCTGTGGTCTGGAAAGAAAAGCAGCATCTGGAGTAGGCATCCCCTTGCCTTATCCTGATCGTGAAGCTGTGTTCCCCTAAGGGCATGGTAGTGGTCATGTCCTTTCCTAGTTCAGGAGACTCAACATCTAATCTGGTACAAATTATTAATGGGAGTTACTGCCTTTTCAAAAAAAAAAAACCAGCAAAACCTGATTACTTAATTAACCATTGTATATTAGGAGAGCTAAACATTAAATTCAGTTACAATACAGAGATTCTAGTGAAAATTATTCAGAAAGATGATATGCAGACTTAACAGAAACATTTGCTAGTGGAAACCTGTTTGCCCATCACCAGTTGTAGGAAGATTCAAACATGAAGCAGATGGGAAAACGAGCATGTTTGTATCCCCTGACTGTACAAATCTCTTTGTCTACTAGACACTTAAATATTGTTGTAAATTGACTTGAAAGAAATAGTTTTGCCCCTTTTCAGAAATTTTTGATAAAAATAAAGGGCTAAATTAAGGAAACCAGCATGCGTGAATCGGGCAGATGAAAACCTGGATCTGCATAGACTGGAAGAACACTTTAGCCATTGTCTTCATGGGCAAAGGGGAGGTTTTTTTTCCCTTTCATTCAGCTGAAACTATCAGTCTGAATCCTTCTCAATTTGCAAATAAATTTGTCTAAATTAGTTGACGAAACTGATTTCTTTAAACAAACAGACTGTTGATCTGGTGAGAGAAATTATCCATCTTTCTCTGATGTCATGGTGAGCACCCTCTATTTCCTGCACTTTTTGCTGAAAACGAAGTGTACAAGTTTCTCAAGGAACATATTATACCCTAATTCCGCGTGTGTACTGATAGAGGCTGCAGGACCAGGAGGGAGTAGGAGGTTCAGAGTAAGAGTGCTTGGCAGAACAGTCCTAGCTAATGATGGTAAAATCCCTGTAAATATGAGGCAAAACTTTATATGTTTTATCTGCAAATGAGCCCCATGTTATGGGGCTTAAATCTTGGCTTAGAACTTAATCAGTAATTTTTTGTAGTGTTTTGCAAGCAAAAGGTCTTTTAAATAGGATGAACAGGTTTCAGTGAAGGTTTTTACCTTCTTCATCTGCTAATGAGCAGCTACTACAAGTATTTTGCAAAGGCCGTCCCTACATTTCAAGTTTTAAATTTTGCTGTGAAAGATTGCTCTACACTTCATAACAAAAAGACAACTCAAATGTATCGCCGAAGAGAATGCGTGTGTACTTACACCCTACTTAATTCTGATGCTAACCAGAGATCACATGCCTCAAAAAGCATTTCTTTTTACTCTCTTGAATGCTGATATTGCTGCTGGAGCCTACTATTTTTATAGACTGTATCATTTTGCACATTCTCAAAAGATAAAAGTAATTGCAAGTAAGTTGGATTGTAGCTGTTTCACAAAGAGCAGCACTTTCACTAATATGCCCTTGGGGACCATATGCAATTCCTGGTTCCCAGATACTCAGCGAGCATGTTGCAGAGCTTTCCAACAGGAAAAAAATTGCTGTGTACAATTTTGAAGCTTTCAGCTGGAGTAAGCAAGGATGACGTTTTGCCATCTTATCTTCTGACTTTTCTTTTTAGAGATTTTGTTTTTTATTGTCGCCGTTGTGTTTCTTCTCTGGTTTTGCTGACCATTTCAGTTTTAATTGAATTGAAAGATCCCCAATTGGTATATTATAATATAACAGTAAAACAAGAAATTTATCTAATTAGAGCAAAGTACTGCTTAATCTCCAGTTATCTTGCAGGGAAATGTACTCCATGGTAGAATTTTGCTGAAAATTTAAGAGAGGATGTGATTTCGGATTTTGGGTTGGTTTTAGAAAACTGAACATACACAACAGCTGTAATTCCACATCTCCCAGAAGAATTTCTTTACATTTCAATAAACTAACAATTCTACTTCTGCACATGGTTCAGTGGTGAATTGCCTTGAGCTGCCAACTCTGTGCATCACTCAGGGTACCTCCAGCATCTGAAACATGCACGTGTAGACTGTGGGCTCTACTGAGAAGAGCTGCAACAAAGCTACTTGGTGATTGGGCTGAAAATGAGGAGTGTCAGAACTTATCCATTTATTCATCCTGCGAAGAAGCCTGTGAATACGCATATAGTATTGGGCCTTTTGAACTCCATATCAAACTATCAGCATGAAAATGGTGTGTCTCACAGCTCTGTGTGGTGTCGCACATCCGTGGAAGGAGTGCTGCTCCCCGGGTCTTGCTTGTATTAATTCCACTAATTCCTTCACTGGCATGGTGAAGGTATGAAGAGACACAGCAAGCAGAACTGTTCTCATAGTTAAAAAGTTTTTGCTGTTTGTTTTATATATATGTTTTAAAAAATCTTCCTGGAAATTGTCATCACAGGTGAACTTTGTACACACGAATAAATAAAATTTTGCTTCAGTACACAACAATTTCACAAAACAGTGTATGTTACAACAATGCTAAGACATTTTTCACAGAATTCCTAGAATTTTTTTCTCACTATTGCTTTGAAAGTAGCACTTTTAAGCATCATGATTCTGATTGCAGCCAGTCCTTAGTTTGATTCGACTTCCTTCGCTGCAATTGCCAAGGGAACAGATTGCTCACAGTTACTGAGACAAATTGTGAATATCTGCCAGTCAAGAGTAACACCAATGTCACACACGTGTCTGTGGATTTCCATACCCCATTTGGGTGGCCATGACTTTCTGGGCCACTTTGCTGTCTCAGGTGTTAAGGATCTTAATTATTACTGAATTTCGGTGATGTTAGGGACACTTGAGGTCTCAGCAGATGTGGATGCTACTGACTGGAGCAAAGGCTCCTGCAGCAAAACAGAGTGCTGTTGTGGGTTTGCTGTGCAGTGTCTCCTCTGTACAGCTGGTTCACTCCAAAATAAAGCAATATAATTAATGATCTTTCAGAATATTGCATAATTACTGTGAGTGGTGCACTGAAGTAGGATGTGCTACAATTAAAGGATGAGGTCTGGCAAATGGTTGTTCGTGTAGTCCAGAAGTTTTTGATGTTGACATCAAAGCAGCTTGGAGAACTTTAAAACTAGCAAGTCAAGAGCTTTATGATAAGTGCCCTCCTTGGTGGTTTGATCGATAATGAAATCCAGGTGCATTGCATTATGGTTTTCATCTACAGAATACCGGGTTAAATATGAACTGACTTTCCTGGGCATGTCGTCTAGCTCAGAGACTCCAGACAAACAAAATAGTAGCCTCAGGACCTCCTGTGGCTGATTTGAAATATGTAATAAAAATAGGCCGCCAAAGGGAATATGAGTTTTGTAATTATCCTAAGTATTGTATATGCTCCCTGGGGTCAGGCTACAAACAAAAACACACATGCACGCACCCCATGGAGGATGCCTGTTCTGCCAGCTAGACTTGGAGCTAAGTTACAGGAGCTGATGCATCTTCCCTTGATAGCCTTTCCCTTCTTTCCTTCCTCAGTTTGGAAAATCACTCTACCTCTCTGTAAAGTGCAGATCCACATGGGGGAAGGAGGAACACCTTGCAGGCAGATATTTAAATTCAGTTCAGATTGCCTTCACTCATTGTTGTAGCACAGAATTATTGGGAAGAAGCTGAACATGAAATACTTAAACTACTCTCCAAAAAACAGATCAGGCAGGCTAGACATCCCAGTAAGATGGGATTGCCCCTATTCTGCTGTGGAAGCCATTGCCCAGTACGAAAAGCATGTGGGCGCAGGTTTTCTGAGACTTCTGCTGCACTTGCCTGTTCTTCTATCATCGAATCTTTGGGAGAGCACTTACTGTGTGTGGGCAGCAAGGTCACACAAGGTAGCTATGTGCGAGATACCTGGTGTGACGCAGACTGCCGATTTACAGATGTGCAGAGACACTGGACCTGGGACATACCACATTTCAGGTTGTGCATGCTCTTGTGCAATGCTGGTCACTTGGGGCACGTGTGATTTTGGGTTTCATTGAGATTGTGCTGAATTCTCACACCCTTGATTTTGTCTCCACTGCACTGAGTCCTGAGATGACTTTTCTCTCAATGTGTGAGTCGTTGCTGTGTGTTCAATATCAGTGCCACTTCAGCCGGGGCTCTTGGGGATGGCAGAGTGCTTGCTTTGTGCTAAGTTGGTGACAGGGAGAAGATCTGCTCTGGAGACCCTGGCTTGTGTTGCTTATGTCTCCTGCAGACCCATATGGATCACTCCAGGGTTCCTCTCTTTAAAATTCCTGCTTACTAAGAGTCTGAGACTTGTGCCTACTATCCACATAAGCAGAGCTGACTTTGATTTACAGTAAGAAGAACTTTCCCAAATTCTGCTCAGAATTTTTTTCCTGTCTGTTGTCCATTTTCTGTTTGCTCGGTTTCGATTTTCAAATTAATGGTGGCTTCTTCTGTAAACTAACAGTAGCAAATGTCACTCTTCTGCTCTACTTGGCCATTTCTTCTGTGTTGTTCCTAATGTAAGCAGAAACAATGGAGAGAAGAATCCATACAGTGCTGACTTGGGTTCTTCTTGGCTTAGGAAAATAAAGCAATTTGTTTGCATCTCCTTGAGGGTAGCTCTGTTTAACAGTCGAAGAGAAAAACGATTTCAGTTGCAGACAGTAATCTCAGAGCTTAGTTGTGTTTGGAAAATCCTTCTTGCTTAAAAAGCATTTTCCATCATGTTGTGTTGATTTCATTGTTGATCCTGGTTCAAAAAATGAAGTATGAGACCGTGAAGCATTTAGTGTACATCCAGCTATTAAAAAACCGTGTACTTCTTGTTTTTTTGTTAGACTTAAGTTCTAACCACATCCGTTTTAATTGATGATCTGTGCTGGAATTTACATAAGGTGTAATACACAGTGATTGTATTCACTGTATTAATATTAGCAGCCATTCAGTAGTAAATGCGCATCAAACAGAATTTCTCTCCTTCCTTTTCAAATGGGCCGGGAGCTAAAGTGGTGCATACATGATGTTTAAAGTGGGAAAGAGAGGCAAAATCAAAGCTATAATCTGAGTTTTTAAATGGATTGTTCTTGGAGAATGAATAGGCTTATTATAAGTCAAAGGCAAGGTACAATAGAGAGAGTCTGGAGAAATATAGGAGAATATTCATCTGGGCTAGCAAGTGTATGACAAATGATAGTCTTTCTATGGAGAAATTAGTGGTGCATACCTTCCAGTGTAAGACAGCAGTGTTTGTGTCGGCTTCATGGTCTCATTACCCTCCTTCAGGAGGGAAGGTTGACTACCTAATTCTCTGTAACAAAATGCCTAAGCCGAAGAAGTTAGGTGGTACAGTCTGCTAAATGGATGAAGAAATATATGAAGTAGTATTGGAATATTTTATGACTAATGGGTAAATTCTGACAATTTAGAAAATTGTGAAAACACACCAAAAATGTATGCTCAGAATTCCTTTTATAAGACAGAGCAAATAACTTTATTGGCTGTGTTATTTCATTGTAAATAACTTCCTGCTTAGAGCTCCGATGTCTCAGTGGAATGTTAATATCTCTATGATCACATTCAACACATTTAATATATGTTGTAAATCTGACATCTTGCCCATTCAACAAGATGTTATTATCATACTCAATTTTCATTACAGAGTTTATTATCATAGCTGCACCAAAAAAGCAGTGTCGTTTCCTAAACATTGCTCTCTGGAATTCTGACAAAACCCCTTAGTTTAGAGATTATTGCCTTTGAGAGTTGAAATGAGTTATAATTCAAACAAAAATAGCTAAAGGGAAAATTATTTTAATCTTTATAATAGCATCTGTGGGAAGAGAAAAAATGGGTGAAAATGGGTTTGAGGGTCTTTGGTAGATCTTAGTGGTTGAGAAGCAGAGAGTGAGAGAGATACTTGAGGGACCAGGGGTCACTAGAGCTACTGTTTGATAAATGCTTGATCCTCCTGGGGATACATGCTTTTAATGGCAGCTTCCTAAGGCAGGAGTGGGGAGCAGTGGCAGACAGGCAGGCTGGGCAGATCTCTGCCCACTGCTTGGAAATCAGTAGCGTGATGAACCCAAGTGTGGTTGGGTTGTTGGTCTGCGCCATGGCCCAGACAGTCTACGGGCAAGCGTTGCCTCAGACTCTGACTCTTGTGGTGCCTCTTGATATATTACACAACATGTTGCTTATATGGAAAATAGTATATTTGCTTAGGAAGATGTAGAAAGGTTGTTTTAATGTATATTTGGATTTAAAAAGCTCATTGGGTTGTTTTGGTTTGTTTTGTGTATGTCTACTCCACTGGACTTCCTGCGTACACAGAGAGCTGTCGGTGAAACTGCTTTAAATTTCAAAATTGAGAGATGAGGAGCCTGTTGAAAATGGGTCATTCCTTTCTTTTTTCTTTTCTTAATATTCTTTTTTTAATTTTCATGGAAAAATTTTCATTTCAAGCTTTTCTGATTTTAAAATGAAGAAACACAAAATGGAATGTGATTAAAAATGGAGAACATGGGATACATTTTTATCCTACCTTGTCCTGCTTGCTTTCTAGCTTGTCTAATAGCAAAACAGAAGACACTAAACATTTTACTTCTGTGAGCGTTTCCCTGCCCACTCTCACCCTTTAGTTCCCCATATTTCTTTCTTCCAGACAAAAAAAAAAAAGTAAATTATGGATGAGGGAGGGAAAGAGGGAACAACCTAACACTTCCCAGTTTTCAGACCTTTCTGTTAAGAGTCTGCTTTAGGATTCCAGGCTCCATCTGCTCTCTGTATATGGCCCATGAGGAGAAAGGTAAAGAGTTATCCTTCAGATAAAGTGAATGTCCTATTTCCTCTTAGTTTTAAAACTCCTTAAAGAGAAGGGAAAATTTCATTTTGATATAAGCTCAATGAGGAGTTTTAACCACAAAAGTTTTTATAAGGACGGACCTGTGGTTCTGGCATCTACTCTGGGTTCAAGGTAGATTCAGAGTGCATTCAAACCTTCTCCTTGTATCTGATCTTATATTACATCCTTTTCCTGCAGAAATTTCTCTGTGTGGCTCAAGAAGACTACTTAGTATGCATGAATGTGTGTGCAGGACTGGTCCTTTCTTGATAGTTCTTAGAAGCTCATCTGTGTTAAAGGATGGCTCTTTTGGTCCCCTGCATGGGCACTGAACGTGCTGTATGAAAAGATTTGCAGAGGGTTGCATTTCTATAGCTCTACTGACTTCCCTGGACCTATACCAAAGTATGTCAGTTTGGGAATTCTTCATAATTCTTATTAGCATTCCATGAAAAAAAAGAACACAAAAAGTTCTTAAAGCAGATTGAAGGCATCTTACCAATGAAGTGAGGTTTCTGCTTGACTTTCCAAGCTGAGTTTATTGGCCAGAGTCTTGTTTGTGCTGTTTGTTGTCCTCACGCTGACCCATATTTGAGTTGCAGTTTTATTGAGCGTGCCTGGAAGGGTCTTTGACGATGCCTCTCCAGATGTACATCAGTGGGTGCACAGTGATGCTGGGGAGTAATGTTTTTTAACCTTACAATGAACTTGCCAAGAGTTGACTTGTAGTTCTGGATCCCGGGCTAAATATCTGTGCCCCTCAAGGAGCCGTATCATGCCAAATTCTGCCTTCAGTTACCCACTAAGGTTTACTACAGGATGTCAGCATTATCTACTTCTCCAGCCATAAAATGGAGGAAAAAGCCTGATTTATGCCTCACAGAAAAAAGAACTTGATAGCTTATGCTGAAGATGTAGTGTTCCTGTTATGGCAGAGAAGGTCGCTGTACATCGAATCTTCAAATAACTTGCTGGACTTTGTTTACTTATGGTGATTTGCTGTCATTCCAGTTCAACAAAATGCTACTGTTTGAGATAAGAGGAAAAAATGCTCCTTTTTTTTAAAGTATATTTTTTCATATCCACCGAGAGATAAATTAGATTTTTGTGATGTTTTCTTATGTTGCAAAAATATCCAGAGTATTTCCACAGTGGGAGTAAGCTAACGGTACATCACTGGACCATCTCCAGTGAAAATAGCTGTGGTGGAGTGAAAAGAGCAGCAGAAAACAAGTAGTCGGGAGCAAGAATGGCTAACATGTACACATGTATTTATTTACACATCCTCGTTAGCAATATGGACTGCTGGATATTTTTAAGCACCAGGAAAAAGAGACTTCAAACATTTTCATTGACCTTACAGCCATTACAGTTATAAGTCGTTCCAATGAAAAGAAAATTGTTCCAAGAAATTTTCCTTAAGGACTTGACAAAGATTTAATGGAGGACAAATATATCTTCAGGATGGAAATAGAGAGGAAACTTTCTGTGTTCAGATTCCTCTTAATTGTATCTTAGGGCTGAAGACCCTGGCTGTACTCCATAATGTCCGATTTGGTGTTTTACTCTGTAGGGCTTCTTTTTTTGGAAGAAAGAAACAAATGAATATAGCAATCCTTTTATTAAATGCCATCTTGACTGTGCTTCTTGGAAATATAATGGCTCAGAGTATAAAAAATTACAGCAAGTTGTTTATTATTGAAATGCAGTCTCAGTTGCAAGATTAACTGTTTCGAAATATTAAATATCCTGCCTGCTACAATGGGATGCACGTGGAAAAAAGCTGCAAAGCAGCATCAAAGAACTGGAAAAGTCTCTGTCATGTCTTGTTCTGGGGGCACGTAGTTGGTATTTGTGGGAAATGCTTGAGTATATGAGTTTCAGAAGTGGTCGTTCTGTCCCTGAGTTCCCCTATTAACAAAATGGGAATGCTGTGGGGAAGACCTGTACCATGAATCCTTACATCATCCCAAGCTGCTCAGTGACAA
Source organism: Limosa lapponica baueri (assembly GCA_002844005.1). Classification (NCBI taxonomy): domain Eukaryota; kingdom Metazoa; phylum Chordata; class Aves; order Charadriiformes; family Scolopacidae; genus Limosa; species Limosa lapponica. Next base: position 225,883 of record KZ505955.1, on the reverse strand, counting down.
TGGCAGGGAGAAGCAGAGGAAGCAGAGAAGCCTCCAGCATTTGGGTCTGGAAGTCAACTGTCAAATGGGTGTTCTACAGCTGGGTATCAATAACTGAATTGAAAACCACTTTACTCCTTTTCCTGGGTTTGGGGTTTTTTTTGGTTATTTGGTTTGGTTTGGTTTTTTTGTAGGAAAACTACAGCTCCTCAGCCCGTTTATATAGCATGAAAAAAGTCTGTTCATGAGGAAGGCTTCTTTGGAGGAACAGGTTCTTGATAAATACAGAAGCAGATGTTAGTTTCTGTTAGAAATAGTTTTCATTTTAAAAATGGCTAAACCGCAGACTTCAAATAATTTCAAATTTTTCCTTGTTACTGGAGACAAAATGTAGTTGTTTGTCTTTGAAGATACTTTTCCATCTTTTACCTCATAGCAGGAAGACATTCCCCATTCAGAAGGCTCCCTGAAACTTCTCATGATATCTTTATGAAGTGTAACTCTTAGTCTCTTGGAGAGGATAATTTTTTTTTTTGGCACCTCTTCTTACTGAAGCATGAGTTTTACAAGTAAATGCAAGATGTTTTTATTTGGTAGCAGCTGTAAAAATAACAAGAGACACAGAGCATGGCAGCTTATTTACTTGCTTTACTCAGACTAAATGCACTATCTTTAAAAGACTTTGAGAGGCACAGACACTTACTGCTTTTTTTTGCATCGTTTTCACTAAACCTTTATTAGTTCTCCTTACAAATTCCTTTTTTTTTAATTTCCTTCCAAAAAAGTAAATTTTCCACAATGTACTTCTCTGCTAAATGCTCCAAGGTACTTCATAGGCTACAGTAGGTCAGTCATTCCCTTCATAAAGTCAATGTTTAGATGGTGGTTTAGCCATAGAGCCCTTAATTTTTCCTTTACAGCATATAGCTGAAAATCATAACAAAAGAGAATTATTTATAAACTTAGAATCTCAACTGCTGAAGTTAGGAAGGTTCTGGCAATGTCTTAGCTGTCTGTAATGGCAGAGCACGAATTCTCCTGGAAGAAATTCACGTTGAGATATGACAGCATATACACATAAAAATGTTACATAAATTATTGTCTCATCCAAGACAGCAAGAATACCTCATGTTTGTTTTCTAGTGCCTGTGAACAAAAAAGTTAGCTAGACTCAAAACCTGCTTTGCAACAAAGGTGCAAATTGGATGTAGCTCCATCATCTTTGATTGAACTTCTCTAGATTTATGCTGCTTTAAGTAATGGTGAAAATGGTATTAGGCCCTGGAATTTGGCTTTTGTGAAATGTCTTCCAGTTCCCTTCAGGATGAAGTAATTTGATTGTATTTTTCAAGGAATCATCTAATTCAGCAGTTGTTGCATATGAGCAATTAAGTTCTGTTTTTTTAGCACTTTTCTGTATCACCATAGATTTTTCAAGTTATTTTTGACTGTGGGTAATAAAAGATTTAAAAAAAAAACTAAACCCACAAAACCCTAAAAAAACCAAACACCCATCAAAGCCCAACTTGTTTCTTGCATGATTTCTTTGGATAGTCAGCAGTTCTGGGCTGCTCATAAATAAATAAATGAAAGATGTGTAATTTTGAACAATTTTTAAAATGTTGGAAATTTTCAATAGACTGGTGTATCTTCACTAGAAACTATAACCAGGCCTTTGCATTTATAGCCCTGTCTTGTCAAGATCAGTGTAGTTTATTCTCAGGCCTGTGATGCCCCAAGGGATGGATCATCAAACCATTTGAATGCTTCACTCTATTGAATTTGATAGGAGTCAGATGCCTACATATCATATGAGGACCTGCACTCAAATACAGAGTATAGGGAATAAAAGATTAATAAATATTAGTTAATTTCTTTATGTGGCAGCACTTTGTAACTTACTGACATGAAAAAAAAAAAACCAACCCAAAAAACAGCAACCCACATTACAAATCTCATTTTATAATATGATCAAGTCTGTGTTCAATGTCTTTGAAAAGGGACTAGGATGACGGTCTGTATTCTAGGAAAGTAGGTCACTCTTCCAGTTCTTCTCTGAATTGTCCTGCATTTATCAACATCCCTAAACCATGAAGAGCAGGAAAGATGCTGAATTTTAGGGTTATATGCGCTGCTTCCAAATGCCAAGGCAGAACATACCCCCTCTTTTCCCTTGTTAATTATCCAAGAGTCTCAGCAGTGGTTTTGATCACAGGGCTGCATTTTTTCGTTCCTAGTTGTGTGACTTTAACTCGTGCAGTTCTGTACCGATAGCTGCAAAGCTGCCTCAAAGTTTTCTTTTTTACTTGCTTGAAAATATTATAGCTTTGTTAAACAGTGTTTCAAGTAAGCAGAGAGATGGAAAACACTTCAGCCTTATCAGGAGTCTGGGGAGAATGTGCAAGTCTGCCAAAGCAGGGATTGGATATGCCCAGAAGGGAAAAGCCCATGGCAGCACCATGTCATGGTAGGATTGCACCGTCCTCATACTGTGCTGCATGACACGGTACTGCAGGGTGACTCTGAGAAGAAATTAAAGATGTGGATCTGATCACAAATGTAAATGTGCACATATTTTGAACAGAAAATCAATCATGGATCGTTTTCATTCTGGGGCATGTGAGTTGGAAACGCAGAGATGCAGCATGAGCACCCCTGAAACCCCCAATCTACCACCAGTGGAGAAGGGGAAAAAGCACGTTAGCTTCAATAAATAAGGGAAAAACAATGTCTCTGAAAACTCCAGGCTTCTTGCTAGAATTCAGAGAAAAACTGAGGCACGGTTTTCTCTGGGGCATCCAGAACTGTGAGGGGGTGCTCTGAAATGCCCCTTGAGAAGGGGTCTCCTGAGAAGAGCCAAGGGACGCTTATCTCAGGAGAGAAAACTACATTTTCTGTCTGCCTTAGAGATGTCACTCTGGTCATACTTTCTCCAGTGTTTTCCTAGAGGAATATATGCAATCGCTGGAATGTTTGTGCTTTTCTAACACTCTTGCTTGGTGGATCATCGCCTCTGGCACTTAGATCTTTGGGAAGGAGAGAAAATAAATAATGGTCAAAACTTGGCAGGAGTTGATCACCAATAGGGATTACCTAAACCCTTTGCTGTTCCTTGTATCATTTAAAGAGTCAGCTTGTTGTAGGTAAAATAACTTTATCTGGCCCAGTGGGAGTACTGAGGCAGTTGTCTTTATCCGGAGATGATGCTGGAAGTGAGAGTCTCATCAGCTGGCAGAGGGACAGGAGAAAAGGTCTGGTTACAGCAAAAAAAGGAACTGGAAATGAGAAAGGCACGTGTGGTGCCACAGTGTACGCAGTGAAGCAATTTCAGTAGTGGTGAGAAAATTTTAATACTACTGTGCAAACCCTTGGCGAGACCTCAGCTGGAAGAGCCCCTGCAATTCTGGATGTTATCTTTGCAAGGATGAGGAGTTGCGTCTGGGACAAGGCTTTCAGGAACAGGGACAGCCTGTGTGATGGTTTAGAGATGTAATGAAGCAACATCCCTCTGGGAAAGGTGCAAGCCAGTCCTAGTTTAAAATTTACATAGGTATTTGAATGATGCTGAGTACCAAGCTTTAAGATGTTGGTCTTGTTAGATGTAGTCCATGTTGAGATAGAAATACGGCTTCTAGATTTGGAACTGGTTTGCACTGGGAAGTCTGGACACAGTGATGGGGCCCTTGCAGGCATGTGTACTCTAACTTGGAGAAGTTGTCTCCTGCTGCATAGCTCAGATGCTTTCACTAGATTGCAAAACTGCGTGCAGAGTCATTTTCTTCCTTATGTATGTCATGTAACCAACTGTGTAGCTGGCTAAATTGAGCCAGGGTATTCCCAGCTGCCTCACATCAAATAAACCAGCAGCCTTCAGGCTGTGGTCATGCTTACTGCAGCCTGGAGGTGTTTGGGGTCAGCACAGCGGGCTGTTAGGGACACCAGCTTTACCTCTCACACTTGTACTAGTGCCTGTGGTTTTACCACTGACTTCTGCAGGCTGGAAATCCTCTGCCTCACAAATCATGGCCTGGTGCCTTAGAATCGGGTGCTCCTTCCTCTCCGGTGTTTTCCCTGGGCTTTTAGCTTTGTTATTGAAAGTGTTGAACGTGGGAAATCTTATCTCTTGTCTGAATGACTTCCATAGCTGTGCTCAACATCCTGTGATGGCGCTGTCTCTTTATGAACGTCTCCCTTGTCATTGTTAACATGGAACAAATATCCCTGGAAATAAACAAAACAAGGAAATATAGAAAATATTTGCTGTAAAACAGAATGGTGTTTAAACTGAAGGTCTTCCCAAGAAGCTTACTAATACACACTTAGAGCAGAGCATGCTTTGTCTAGCCCTGAATGTTGACTTTTCTTTCTGAATCCTAGTGGGGTAACGTAGGGGTTTTTTAAATGTCAGAGTCTCTTTCATGGACCTAAATCATGGTAAGTCTTTTGTACATCAGGATTTGAAATCTGTAATGGAGTTAGAGCCTTAATGGCATGTATGAGTATGAATTCATGAAAAATCAGATTTTTAATTAGTTAACAGTACTTTATTGTAGTTGTTTTGGGGGATAGAGAGAAATGTTTGAGTATGCTTTTCTCAGTACCTGATCTGCAGATCTAAGCATCGATCATATAGCGTCTCCAGGGATACAGTTTTGGGGAATAGCCCATAGTGCAGTTCAAAGAACAGAACTTTTTTTTTCTCTTTATGAAGTTGTTCCAAGTGGCACTTTGGGGATTAGATGTCTCGAGACACGTGTAAAAAGAGAACTTTTTGTATGAGTGCTGCCTGCTCAAATCCAGTCCAGAGGCTGCTGGCACACAGGTTGGGATATTGCAGCTTTGTTTTCTTTCCTTAGGAGAGTGAAGAGGTGGGTTGTCTTGTGTAGGTGACTTTCACAGATGCTTGTTCCCAAACAGCAACAGAGCAAAGACGTGACCTGGAGGTTGACTCTCCGGTGACCCTTAAAGTTGGAATAACTGAGAAAGCAGCAGTTGCACCAATAAAAGCTTCAAATGAGCCGAGGGCTGAGACAAGGGACGTTGTTGCTTATAAGAACTGAACCGATGCCAGCAGAAAGCTGATACAGGAGCGACATGAGCGATATTATCTCCCCAACAGACGTGACTGTGTTCCAGAGACTGCAAGGTCAGACCCCGGGTTTGCTTAAGGGCACGTGAAGACAAAATACTTTCTTTCTATACTACTGTAAACAGGGATCCGAACCAGGATAATTAGCATTATTAGAATGAGCTCTCTGCTTCATGGAACTTCTCTGTGTATTTCTCAGCCAAGAAGAACAGAAGAGTCTTTGAAACAGTAATTTGCAGCAAGTTTGAAATGACTTAATGGCCAGAAAGAGAGAGGCTATGACTTTACTTTCCAGTGTGTGTAGAAATTGCTCAATGTAGATGACTTTTACCATGAGTATGATCTTACTATGGAATGAGGATTTACAGGATGAAGTCAAGGCAAGCACGTCCCAGCCGTCCACTTAACTTCCAACCCAACATTTAGAGCAGTTTTCTCCTGACCTTGTGTATTTAAGGGTCATTACCACACATACCAGAGGTTTGGGGGCAGATTCTGCCCTTTTTATTATTTTTGAAATCCTTGGGACATGAATGAAGGGCAGCTCAACTGTGAGTCACGGCGGCAGACCATCTCCAAAAGCATTCTGATCGCTTAACAGAAAGAAGCCCAAGCTTGCCAAATATTTGAGAGTTACTGACACATTTAGTGCTGGATATGGTCACAAGCTGCTCTTTAGAAATAGCCACCAGACAAGTCAGTGACTGACCACGACGAGGGCTCAGGAGTCCTGGAAGATAATTTGAGAGTAATGCAGTCGAATGCATACTCGGTTTAGGCACGTGCCACATGGTGACAGTTCTGTAACTTCATATATAGAGCAAACAGAATGGAAAAAATATAAATGAACAGTACCAATGACTTTTTCCAGATCCTTATGAAATTGTTAAGTGAAATGTAATACTCTGTCAATTTAACAACCTGACAAGTCTAAGGCCAGGAAGTAAAACGAGAGAGATGAAACATTTTACAGAAAAGTAAACTAGTGGACTTTAACTTGTGGGTATTTTTTTTTTGTTTGCATGTTTATTTTTCAAAAAAATTAGGATGCTGCCATGATTAAGTTATTTGCTGTGGGTCAATGTGTTCCCAAATGCAATGTCAGACTAAGACAAATCCCATACCTAAACTCCCTGAGTTTCAGCAGGGACTGTCCATGGAGCTCATGAGGACATGAGCCAGCAGGAATGTGAGCAATATGAATATGTTGGGGTTTTTTTGGTGGCACCTACCAAAGAAAGATAGAAACAAGCCAAATATTTGTGCTGTAATTGGTTGTTACAGACTAAGAGCAGTTGCTATGTCTAGTTCAGGATTTGAAAATATAGTTCCAGTTCTAAAGCCAATAGCTGTATCTCATGCTGTTATTTTTGGGAGGGATCTCCAGAGGGGGTACAATTTAGCAAAAATGGGTGGAGATCTCAAGAAACATTAACTTTCTTGGAAAAGTCTGAAATGACCAAATACTATGGGAGAGTTTGGAAGAACACAAATTATCTCTAATCTCTTGAGAGGTATCAGGAGTAAGGTTTTCTCAGGCAATATATGATCTCTCGTATCTATCAACTGAAATGAAAATCCAAACATAAAATCAGGGCTGGGAAGCAATTTGTAGACTCTGACAGTCCCTGATATCCATAATTTATACCTGGGTTACAGGGAAATGTGAAACAATATTTTAAGCTGTGACAGCTTTGAGCTTGCTGTAGTTTTTAAGAAAAGACAAAGTGAGGAAAGAGCTGTAATTTTAGTGGATTTTTGGATCTCTGTTCCACTTGTCTTGAATGTGATCTCAATGCACGCTGCAGATTGAAATCAGCACAGGAAACTGTGCTCTAAACAGAAAGTAGGTACTTTTTCTTAAATCCCCAACCAATGCAGGATTTGGGGGGAAAGATATCCCTCACTCTCTTGCTAGCTGGTATAAAAACTGCTTTTTCCTCCAATATAGATTAGTTTTTACCATCTCAAAATCTAGTCCACAGAAAAGATTTTTAGGCACTCATATGGCATTTGTTCATTTGTTGGGTTGGGTGGGATTTTTTTCCCCAGACTAGACTGGTATTTTTAATTTCTGTTGCATAGCACTGGTGAAATAAAGGAAGCACCACAGGAGCCCTGAGGACACAACTGGTGTTTCGTATTCAGGGGAAGCTGGAGGAGCTGTAAATCCTCTAAGAAGGCTATGGTGAGCACAGTAACTTGCAGTCTGAGGAAAGCTGTCCTGAGCCTCCCTAAATACAACCTGGGTGTTCAGAGCCCCCCCATCATCCCTACATCCTTCCGCGCATTTCCCGTGGGAAGGTGCCGTGGGCTGGCAGTGAGGGTGCACAGCGGGGACTGGATACATCTCATTGAGGACACTTTTTTATTTTTTAATTTCTCCAGCAACAAGTCTAAACCACATCTGTACCTGATAATAGGAGCCAGCTCCTGCTAATATCAGTGTCTCCCATCAGCTGGCATTAAAACTCACTGGGTGGGGAAGATATGGGTAGGAGGTTACGTTAAGTGCCCGTGAAGCCTTAGCAGTGATCTGTTTTGAGGAACAAAGTGATATTTACTGTGGGATACAAACCTAAATTGCTTGCGTTTTCGCTGACATTTTGCCAGTGGTATTTTAGAGCTCAGACCACACAAGGAAAATGGTGTTCCAGGATATATGGCCTCCTTAAAGAGAGACTCTGAGACTATGACCTAATGTTTATAACTGTAAGAGTTATTGAGAGTCAATTGAACATGCAAAATTCCCAAGTGATTGCATTTATCAGTTGTGTGATTAGCATGCTTGTGGAGCATAAACAGCTGAACAAATCCAAATGGTTGACACTGTGCACCAAAAGAAAGAAAATTAGAAATATGTCGGACATTGTTGAAAATGTAGGTAAGGCATGATTTTAAACTCTGCTTAGAGACGATGATCAAAGGATTTTGTAATAGGCTTTTCGTCATTGCGGGTCCCCATAAATGTCTGAGAAAGTAGAGTTTACTTGGAAACTGATAGGAATATCAATAGCATCACTGTACTCAGTGGGATTTTACACATTCAGATATGAAAGTTTGCTTTACGGGTTACTCGAGAGAAGGTTTGGTTTTAGCAAAGTGCTCCTAAGACAAACTTTACTTTTAACATAAATATATTCAAATATGCCTCTCTCTCACACACACACAAAATAAACTTTATATAACACATATATAATCTTGTATATTTATATTTTTTTATATCTATATATTATTTATATGGATATATAAATAAAATCTCTTTGTCCTTTAAGGCACCTTTAAGGCATTGTAATTGTTTGAGTGTACCGAAGGTTTCTCTAGGTGAGATTACTGTTTGAAATCTGCAGCATCTTGAAATTTCTTTTTTTTTATTTCAGTTTATATAGTTGAGATCATCATATCTTGGATGACAGAAGGCCAGATATTTACTGCTGGTCTGTAAAACCTGGAAGACCTGTTTTGTTGTAGATGAAATACAATGATTTCTGCATTCTAGTTGTATCTTATTTTCACATCTTTGTTGGCTCAAGAAAGAACACGAAATGATTTTTTTTTTTTTTTTGAGCTTCCTTTCAGAAAGATTTATTATTTTTAGGTTTTGGCTAAGGTTGAACTTAAGGATTTTTCCCAGATTACTCCATTTCAATATGCCTGCATCCTGGAGAAACAATCTGGGAAAAGAGAGGAGAAACTAAAAGTGTAATTACAACTGAAAATTGCAGATAAGTTTCATTGACTTTGTTAGAAGTTTTACTTTGTGCTGTTTTACCCCTTCTTGTTTATAAATTATTTTTAAGGAATGTCAATGCTAATAAAAAAAATATTTTCTCTCTTTTATTTAATAATAAGGGAAATAGGGACATATTCTATATTTAAAGCGCTCAGCTGAAAAAAGATGCTTAGAGAGTTGGCCCATTGGTGGTAACTATTGCCAAAATTGTTATACCTATTGCTATAATAGTGAATGTTTTACAAGCAGTGCCTTACTTCTATGTCTTCGTCCGTTTGTGAACGTAAATTCTGCTGATCCAGGAACTGCAGAAATGTCTACGAGGCCTTCACTGGAGACCCAAGCTGGAAGGTGCTTGTCCAGGGGCAGCTTCGAGGCAGATTTACACAGCGCTCTGTCTGCGTGCAGATGGAGTTTGCCGAGGGTTTGGGAACACTGTTTTTATTGGTTTTGTTCTGTTTTTTCCCTTTGGCTGACTTTGCCCGTCTTCATTCACTCAGCCCCTGGAGTGTGCTGTGGTTGGGACCTTGCACTTAATTCACATCAGCAGTTTCAGTAAACACTTAGTAAATAACAGATCATGCACTTAAAAAAAGGTATGTTTTGGGATGTGTTTTTTTAACAGATTTAACACCTGTGTTACATAGTTTTTTAAAAAACACTGTGTCGCATGACCGTAATCCAAGAAGAGTCATGCATTGCTTTTGGAGAGACAAATACTGGCAGACCAAGGGGACCATTTGCGTCTGCTCCCTTCTGCCAAGCATCAGATCTGCCTGCTGGCATCACTTACATTTCAGATGACTTTTTCATAAAACATGGAATGATGAGGAATTGACTGCCTTGTCTGTGCACGGCATGTCAAATTTCTGTGGTCGTGGTGGCTTGAGGCATGAGGGACTGCCTTAAAACCACCCTCTCCTTCGACCAGCCAGGTGTCTCATCTGGGCTCTATGAAGGTGGCGGTTTTCTCAGTAAAACCCATGACTCACATTTTCTCTGCTTAACTTATGATTTATTCCTCAAAATGGCCCTAACACACATTTCTTGTAAATGGCCCGTAGCCTCGTGAGAGCGGCTTGGCTCATCTGCTGGGGCTTTTGAAATCCTAATGACCATTTAATCGAGTAAATGTGAGATAAGCTGTGAACTAGGGCTGGCTTCATGGCTCTGCTCGCATTTAACGGTGTCATGGTCTTCAAACGGCACGTATCCTAAAGTGTTAAACCATCCCGCGCGTCAACGGCATTAAGCTATTTTCCATACCCACGGTCTAGCTGTGCATCTGCAGCTCAGTGTGAATTGCCCTGCAGTTGGGGAAGCCACAAATATCCATGTACACTGTCTTTCGTTACACAGCTTAATGAGATTTCCGCATCCCCTGGGAAACCGGCATGGCCCGCAGATGGGTGATAACCACGTTATTTTCCTGCTGCCACTACGTCCCCATACTGCTGAGATCCTCCCAAAGAAAAGCCGTAGTTACAAGTAACAGACTGAAAAAAAAAAAAAAAGTTAAAAAAAAATGCCAATATTACAACTTCATGTTGTTAAAATGTATTTTAAACAATAGAGGGAAGGAATATGCTACAATTTAATTTTTTTTAAGTTTCTGTATGAGTCTCCTGGTAATGCTGAGAGGCTGGTTTGTAATTTCTGTGCTAATGGCAGATGCCCAGCAGGAGATAATTACCTTTCAAGAGTGCCTGGCTTCTTTTTTAAGGACTTAAAATAACTGGCCAGCAGAGAAGAAATTGTTCCAAAGTTTCGTGCTTGGGAAGAGATTTCCCAAACTACAAACTTTTATCAAGAACAAATGAGGTATTGAGTGAACGTGCAGGCAACCACTTAAAATGTGACTAAAGGAAAATTCTGCTCCAAACAACAGAAAACTACAGGAATGTGTTTTGTCAAAGTCAGAATTCATTGAATTAAAATTTCTCAGAGCTGATTGCTCTCCTCATAGGGCACAAACACAGAACATATTTTTCCATTTTCAAACCCTCTCGGTCTGGAGTCTACACAGCCATCAGAGAGAGAGGAGCTTGCTCATGTAGCTATGACAGGGAATGTAAAAGTTCCGTTAAAAGTTTCTACTAATTTACATGTGCATTGTGAAAAATGTTGAGGCATCAGGTAGAAATAGAGTATCAAACAGGCCACAGAAGTTACAAACAACTTTCATCCTCATGTTTACAGGGAGGTGTGAATATATCCTTCTGCAGTCACCAGACTGCAGTCTACATTTTACCAATCTTAGCAGACCTATTTCTACATGATTGCTTATAATGCTGATTTAATATATGCTATTAAACTGCGTATTTTATGTAATCTCTTTTCAGTACTCCTGCAAAAACATTAGTTACTAAAAAATCACAAACAAACCAAACTGTAGAAAGGTAAATGTGATTAAACATCACAAGTATAAACTCATTAAAGATGATGAAAAAATTGTGCTCGAAACTAGCATCCCTGAACCATTTTGTGTTTGCCTCAAACACATCTTTTCATCTTTGATTGATAAGAAGGCACAGGCTACTTAACTCTAAAATTGTGATTTGAAGTTATGCCATTTCTAAGTATTTTTAGAGTAATTTCCCGTTTCCATAGGTTGCCATGCCCAGAAATGGGAGAGAAAATGTTTCTCTACTTGCACTGTGCACATCCACAGGGCATTCCCAGCCAGTCAAGCACTGTCCCAGACTGTAAATAAAATGGGGCTGGAGCTTAGAGCTAGTACAGGTCTAACACATTATGTGTTAGACTTCAAGTGTTAATAACCTAACCACATTTTCTCCAGATTAGAAATATGCTTTGCTATACATGAGATTTTTTATGGAATTGTTTCTTTTCTTTTAAGGTGGGAGCCTGAAAAGTCTGCCCAGTATTTTGAATATAGGTGTTTAAAGGGTGTGTGATTAGATTATTTATTTCCAGCCAATGCATAGCAGGTGTTTTGTAACACCTGGTTTTGGTTTTGTGGTGATAAATGATGGCCTGACAGACATGTGTGATAGGAAATATGGTTGTGTCCCAGGCAAGCCAAGACATCCTCTCCTTGGGCATAACCAAGAGTCTGATCTTCTCCTCAGAATGCCAATTTAATACAGGTTAAAGTTCCTGACTAGGAGACTTTTGTGTAAGCAAGAACTTCATGATTTAAAACACAGCCACAGGAAATGAAGTAGTCATTAATGAATTTTGAGTGGATGAGTATGCAAACAAAACCGAAGAAGACTGTCTGTGATGAAAGTGTTAGCCAACACTGGGTAAAAACCTATTTTGCAAGGTCTTCAGTCAGACTGGAAGCTGCAACACCAACTTTCAGCTGACGTGTTGTTACCCAAAGGGCTTGCTAATACCGTGCAATTAATTGATGCTACAAATAGATCCATAATCCTGCTGCCAGAAGTGCTGCTTTTTTTAATTTTGTCTTATGTGAGTAGTCTTTCCATTTTCGGATAAAATTATGTCCACTACTGAAATTATGTCTACTAATACTTTTCCTATGGGAGGCAAATCCTCACACACTAGTGATCTCTTGGGTGCTATTTCTCATGCAAATTCAGATTACATGTTTGAAGACATTTTGAGCCTCTAAGGCTGATGATGGTTGATAAAATGACACTGGGGTGAGGAACACAGCCCACTCAGTGCCCACCCTAAGCCAGCAGGGATGCCTACAAGCTGGTTTTTTACATACTTTTCTTGCCTGTGGCCTATCTTTGGTCTATGAGTTAATTGATCCAGTATTTTCTGAGATAATTATCTTAAGCTTTGACAATTTGGTTAGGAAAGCAGTTGCACATGTAAATCAAAAATAAAACCCATATGCTTTCAGCACTCTCGCAATTAGGCAGCAGTACCATGGTTGGCTTATCAGGAACAACAGCGGAATTTTTTCCTTCTTTAATTGAGGACAAGATTGGTGCTTGATTACTGACCTCTTGGGACTTCAAAGCTCTAAGAGAGACCTCAACTATCACACGTGCTGTGATTGTTTGGTGTTTCTCAGTGATGGTAAATGAATACATTTGCCCCCCCAAATTTAACTAGTTCCTCAAGGCTTTATGTGATGCTCAGTATGAAGTTCAGAACAGATCTTTAACTTGCACGGTGGGACAGCACAGTGTGTTTGACCTCAGCAGAGTTTTAGTCTTATTTTCCTGTTGATTTACCATAGGGCTGTGTATTTGATGGCGTTGGTGTGGAGGTTTCAGTCTGCCTTCAGAAGAGAGCTGTGGCCACAGCATCCTCACCGCTCTGGGTTTTATTGATGTTTCATACTCAATGAAAAGAATATGCATCAAAACAATACCAAAACAACAAATGCTATGAATTAGAGGCCTCCCTTTGGTTATGATTTAGTAGTAGTATTTACACCAAAGGCTTTTATCAGCGTTTAGCGGGAGTGGGGACAGCCATCAGAGTATAATTAAACTCCATTTAGAGGGTTTAATGTGTGCTTTGGTGTTGAGGGAGTAATTCCAAAGCTTAGAATTATAAGGGGGATTTAATCACAAAAGATTAAATAAATCCCAGCTACGTTTGACAAGCATTTCACTCTTCAGTAAGTCATATGATCTATAATTACTCTCCAAAAGCCTAATTAGCTCCATTCCTTATTTAAGTCGTATCTCTTCCACAAGACTCTTCTGGCGTGGCTCGGTCTGTGTTGCCTTTTTGATGCGTGTTTTGCTAATCAGGGTTTTCATCCCGCCAGTTAAGCAGCCCTTCCCTGCCATACTCCCCATCCAGCAAGATGCTTTGGACGCCTCATAACCTGGCCCCAGAAAGCTTGTGTGGCCAAGTGCCTCAGGGCAGGCGATAGCAGGAGTCAAAGGCCAGCGCGGTGGAAAGCAGCGTGATTTAAACCTGTCTGAAGTAACCCCTGAAGAGGTTTTTGCTGGAGGCTTTCATTCCACCTGTTGCCCTATGACCTCCTCCGCGGGGACAGAGACACTCTTTATCCTCTTCATGGAAACTTCTATTTTTCTTCCCTCGAAACAATGCAATTTCTCTTCTGTGTTCCTGTCATTTTCTTCAGGGCGGGACTTCTAGCAGGAAAAACTTGGGGTTTATTGCCCCAAGGCTGGTACAATTTCGGTATCATACTGGCTGCGTGTCATTCTGCCAAATGTACATACTTGGCTCAGGAAAGAATCAAATCTTTTACCTAATCAAAAATTCCTCAGCCAGAGTGCACGAACTTTTCCAAATACTTGAAATTATTAATGGAGATGCCTTCTGAAGTGTAATAGCAAACCTGCATGTTCCTGTAAGCGGATATGTAATCTGTTCACATCTAATAGTACCAGGGAACAACATTTGTCAAGGTTCATTTGGCTACAGTTATCCCTTGTTTTTCCCCTTTAGAGCTCAGTTGCAGAATTTCCACAGTACTTTCTGTTGAACAACAACAAAGAAATAAAGGAACTCTCATGCATACTAATGGCTTGCATGTTTTGCCTGAAATCTTTAACGGGTGACTGTGCTGTGCAAACGCCGTTTCCTCTGCATCAAGTACTGGTTTGGAGCTGGAGAAAGGCGCAGCAATTTTAGCCATATTTTCTATGGCTAAATTCCTTTAAAGGATGCTTAAACCTCCTCACCTGGCCACGTTTCTTACCCAACTTAGAGCTCATCTAAGTGACTGGACTGCCTGGGAACAGAGGTGTGTAAACCCTGACACAGGTATCAGAGCAATGCTGTGCAAATACATCTCAATTCCACTATGCTTGATTTCACTGATGAGTCATGTCCCACTGTTGTCTTTTTAAAATTTTTTATTTATTTTTTATTCTGTGATGCTCCAAGTAGGTGACAAATAATGTATGTGTCTAGAAAGCCAACCCAAACCCTGCTGCGGGGAGGAGGAGTGCTAAGTGGGGAAGGAATGGGTTGTTGGGGCTGATGTCAGACAAGTTTTTTTGCAGTTAGTTTCGTAAGATTTGCTTGTCGAGGCCAAGCAAAAGCCCAAGCCAGGTGTGCAGTCCAGTTCATGCTCATGCAGCAGTGCAGTCTGCCCCTCTCTGCTGCTGATGTGTGGACTACAGGAGAGAATTAACGAGCCGTGCTTAATGGAGGCTGCAGGTTTTGGGTTCACATCGGCAGGGGCTCCGCAGCAGAGATGGTGAGATGTCTGTCACCAGCATCCCCTTTGGAGGTGTGTTACAACACCAGAGCTGGTGCCAATGCAGACGAGGGGTCTCTGACCTGACTACAGCTCCGGGCCAAACCTCTGAGGGTAAGAGCAATCCCCATGAGACAGCGATTGCTGTGGTTAGGACTGAGGAAGGCAAAGCTTATTAGCAAAGCCTGGGGCAGAAGGACACCCCTGGCAGCCGTGGTTTGGCAATTCAGAGATGCTGTGTGCATGGCCAGTGCTCTGCTTTGATCCTTTTTCAGGGTATCAACTCCTGTCCCAATCTCCTGACTTCCAGGTGACATAAACTCTGCCAGAAAAAATCTCATTCAGTCTACACCAAATCATTCAGCACTGGAAAGATTCCTTGAAAATCGGTCTGTGCTCTCAGACTTTTTTGCATAGAGAGATTTCCCAAGCAGTCACAGCAGATGTCAGATATTTTGCTTCTAGTATCTTCACAGTTTCACCCTTCCTTAAAACAGAGGGACCCACCAAGGTATTTTTAAAAGTGCAGTCTGCCAGAGAGGGTAACTATTTTGCTATGTTTCTGCAACTAAAATGTTTTTCTGTGAAGGTATGATATGAAATCAGTTACAAATTTTAAACAAACAAACAAACAAACAAACAAAAAAGAATATTTAGAAATAAGAAAGTCTGAGTCCTGAATCTGAAGCAGCCAATGGCATGTGAACTTAAGTTCTCCTTACTCAGGTTCTCATTGTTGGATATCCTGAGGAGTTGGATCTGAAAACAACAAAATGTATGGCCAGACATGAAGATGAGATATATCACCAAGGAATAAAGAATGTTTGTTAATTTGTCTGAGGAGAACTCATTATAGGCTTTTCTAACAACAGCTGTAAGTGTGCCAATTTTTAGAACACAATTTGATTATTTGGAGGGGTTAAAAAAAAAAAAGAAGGAAAAAGGAAAAAAATTGCCCAAGGAAACATTTTGTGTTTATAAATAGCCACATTACTACAGAGTGCACCTCTCGTTGTGCCAAGTCTACTTCCCATGGCACAGGTGAGGAATGCTGCTGGTGGCATGGCCTCTCCCCATCCACCCTGTGGACCAGGGCACCGTGTAATGCTCCCGCTGGTGCCTGTCACTCTGGGTCCACGAACCATCTCCTTCATTCCCCTGCAACCTGGGCTATCGTTAGTCCCAGGTGATGAGAAGTCTCTTATCCAGCCAGAATTAATGCGCTCTGAGTCAAGTGTGTCTTCCTCACCCCTGCCATGCTACAGCTATTATGTACGCGTGCCAGGATTATATGATTCAGTTACATCCCTACAAAGAAGGATGGAGAGGAATAGGGACATAGTCCTATTACACCACTAAGGACATGGTGTAAAGAAAATGGACAGGATGGAGTATAAGAGGCAAAAGAATTGATAGCAGAAAATATAAATTCCCATGGGGAATCTCATGGGGCATCCCCATGAGAGGTACTTTTCTCCCTGACACAACATACCTTTGCAGCTGCAGTTTAGTCCCAACTCCTGGACAAAACTGTTAAGAAACTTGAGGTCTTTCCAAGATTTCAGAACAGCTTTGTTAATGCACCAAAGCCTTTGTTTGACCTTTTCCTGTAATCCCCTGAGTGCAGTATTGTTTAATCAAAAAATAGTAATGTCACTATTTTGTGAATAATTATAATAATAATTGCTATGTGATTTCTTTTTCACAATTTTTAAACCAGCAGTCATTTACCAAAAATAGTTGAGGCGTTTACATAATTGAGCACTTTAAAAAAAGATATTATCTACCTCATTGTCCTGGTCAGTTCAAATATTGAATAA
>KZ505955.1:177965-209079 GCA_002844005.1 Limosa lapponica baueri | reverse complement strand
GGGGGGGGGTAAAAGGAGATGAGTCTCACTGGCTTTGCTGAAGCCAGGATTTTCAAAGGCAAATGAAGTCTGTTTGCTTAATTTTTGGCGTCCATGGTGACTGATGGGAGTCTGGCTCTTCTGGGATGGAGTGGGGAAGATTTTGAAACCCAAACCACAGGAGCCAGGACACAAAGATGTCTCAGGTCCCCAGACAAACTCTTTGTCTGGGCAGGTGAAGAGCTGGCTGGGTGCTAGACCCCTGAGGGTCAGCTTTCCTGTGAGATCGGGCACAGATGACAGGGTGGTTGCTGGCCACATGGGTTGGCTTTCCATCAGCCACAAGGGCAGTTTAGGGTGCTTTAGGCAGACAGGGTGCAGCTCCTTGGGGGCTGCAAGTTGGGCTGGAGCAGAGCCCACTGGGCTACCCCGACTCTATACATTTTGTCATCTTAAAACACCCATATGGCAAAAGACAGCTCTAGTGGTAGCCATTAAACTCCATATTGTGGATGCCACCTCCTTCCACCCCCTTATTGCTGGAAGCGGAGACGGAGGCAGGAGGAAAGCCAGGCGGTGTTTGGCCATTTTTAATACTGTTTCCCTAAGCTATTGCTGGAGACAGGGCTGGGATAGATGGACTTTGTTTTAACATACCTATGGCAGTTTTCTGGTCTTATCATCACTGGTTATTTATGCTGCTCTTGTGTCTATTAATTTCCAGAGTTGTCTTGTTTTAGAGTATTTCATCTTTCTGGGTATTTGGAGAACACATGCACGTACTTAGTGAGGTGACAGTCTGATTTAGTTTCCCAGTAACTTGAAAATAATACCTCTTAAAAAATCATGAAAGATTTGAAGATCCAAAATGCTACACTTGAAAAATGGCAAAACACTCTGAAATTTGCTTCAACAGTTTGGATTCACTAATACATTCCTTTTATCCTTCCTAAACTTCTTGGCTTACTTAAAAGATTCCTCTCCAGATTGTCTCTAACAAATTCATCCTACAGATGGGTTGCACAATTAAAACCAATCTTATTTTTCTTTCTTGGGCTTTCAGTGTTACTACCAAATTCTGGATTGATTGTTGTTTTTTAATCTTAATTATCATGTCAGTTTAAGTGCACAGAGGGGTTTTAAAAATAATTTGAGCTGGGATCATGCCGAAAACTGCATCTGGATTCCTGGAGGATGAGGGAAGCTTTGAATCAAACAGCTGGCAAGTTTGCTGGGTAGGGAAAGTCCAGCAAAGTACTCTCAACCTGTGCAGATATCAACAGGAACTCTTGGCTGCTATTGAAGAGTTGCTCAACCTTGTGGTTTCTCTGGGAATCTGGTGTTCGAGGCTTTGCTTTAACACCTGAGCTGCCAATACCCGGCTGTCCTGAGGACAACCTCTGCTTGAGGGAGAAGGGGTGGATATTTTGTTGTTGTGTTGTTAGTTTTTTTTAAGCTGTTATCTGCAGAGGAACTCAAGAAGATGAAACCAAAAGGCAAAAACATCAAGCGAAGGAACCATCCCACTGTGCAGTATCCCTGTGCCTGCTGCAGGTGGCCTCCCTCAGCACTTTGCACTGGTGGGATCCCAGTCTGGTCTCTTGGGGGCAAGAGAACCTGCTCTCTTGGGGGCTGCAGCATCCCAGAGATGCTGTCTTTGCAGCAGTTGAGGTGGTTTCATGATTCCTGTGAGGGTGTTAATGACCCCCTCTCATCCCAGATCAACAAGGAAACTTAAAGCCACAAGAAGAGGCTGCAAGCTGGAGTCAGTGCTTGTGGTTTTCTGGAGACACATCAAACCTGTGGGGCTCTGCCAGCTCAGGTGGTACCACATCCCTGTGGTACCTAAACCCTTGCAGCTTTAGGGTCCGAAGAGAAACTGTGGCTGAAGATCACTTCCTTCTTTATAGTTCTTCTTGGACCTTCTTGATTTGACATATAGAATGGCCTCACCTGTTGCTAGAAAAAAAGGTGACACCATCATGAATGGCATCATCATGAATATCCCATTGGAAATACCATGTTTGTTGTTCTGCTTGTACAAAATGCTGTTTTTCAAGCTGAGTTTCATCTGCAGTTTCATTACTTCATGGTACTAAACGTTTCTGATGTCTTCCCATCCATCAGGGAATGGATCTTGCCTTTTTGTTAATAGGTTTGGGGTTTTCTCCCTTTTTAGTTTCCTCCATTTTGTTTTTAAGCCAGAGAAGTCCCTAATGTGGCTAGACGAGTGGCCCATGTCTGGGCTGAGGAAACACCACAGTGTTACCTTTGGTGTGGCAAAGCAACAAGTAAATCTCATAGCTGGAGCTGCCAAGGTTACCAAAACGCATTTAGGGAAGAGGTGTACGTGTGTATATACGTTTAGCATATTATATGCTAATGCCAGAAGGCATTCTGGAAGCTGGATGAACTCACTGCTCTTCGTGTCACTGAACTTAAAACCAAGAAGTATTCTCCCTTAACCCCAAATAGCAGAAGTGCATATTTAATTAATTCATTTTTATAATCAGAAGCATATTTAATTTCAGGCTTCTGATTGTCATGCGAAAGTTGAATCTAAAGTACTTTCCAAGTTCAAAAAATTGTTGTAACATCTAAAAATAAGAAGAAAAATATCTGTGTCCAACAATGCTTATTTATAAAGACTTTAAAAGGGGAAAAAAGAAGAAACAATGTAGTTTTTGTGACCTGAGCCTTTGGCACCCACCCAAACCCGTTTGCATGCTGAGTCCATCCATTATACACTTTGTCAAATCTTTCATATAATCCCACTGTCTCTGGTCTTAATCTTAAAAAAATAGGCCTTTGTTTTGTATTTGACTCTAGAGGATAAAGAATAGGAGACTGTCTGCAGCGTTGTCAAACCTGGGTGGGCATTTTAATGTGCCTTATACATTTTTCTATTGTGTAAGGACATTTCCCTCCGTGTGTGCGAGTCCGCTGGGTGTCTATTGTTTATATCCTCCACTGGTGTTATCTCCAAATTCCTCCTCTTCTCCAAGGGAGTAGATTTCTCCACAATAACTCCTCTTCCAGGCTCAGAAAAGCCATCTTCGATGGGCCACTGGCAAGGCACCCAGCTCTGCTCGTGGGCTGCCGGGGCTGAGCGCTGCTGCAGGAGTGAAGCCTATACTAAGCTTTTTTGGAGAAACAATAGGAAAATTGGAATACCTTATGAGGGAGGGGGACACTGGGCTGCTCTGCCAAGGGCAGACCTTGCACACCAGGCTGTGCAGTCGGGGGCGGGGGAGGGGGTGTGAGTCTCTCAGCAGACTGAAATCTGCAGCCTTCATTTCCACTGTGATTTTAGGCTATATTTGATGAAGTTTTCTACTTTCTGTAAAGGAGCACTTTGGTTGCAATAGCCACAGCAGACTTTGCTTGCAGCTGTTTTTTGCTATTTGTTGATGCAATTTGTGATGTCAAGTCCCAGTCTGTATCTTTGCATCTCTTGGGAGAGCAAGACACATTCAGCTGTCAAAATATCACATTCTGGTGGGGAGGGAAGAAAAGGCAACATTTAGTCTTGGATTTGTCGAAACTGTTGTTTGTCACCTATCCCCTCCATTTTAGCTCACAGTTCGAACAGCCTCCCTCTGCTCCCTGTGGTGCTGAAAAAAATGCAGGACCTTAGATGCTCTGTTATTTTAAGATTTAAACAACACTGAGCGGCCCACATTATGCAACGAAGAATTGTACTTTGTAGTTCAGTGAGTCTGTATACCATTAACCTTTTTTTTTTTATCTAACTACATACTTCTTAGTTTTGCCAAATGTCCATAGCTCAAGGGTTATGATCACTGTAACGTGTGTTGAGGAAATATTCAGGATTGTGGTCAGATGGGTATGGAAGTGATAAAGGGATGGGTTACTCTGTAGCAGCATCTGTCCAGAAGAGCAAAAGGTATCAGTTGGTTGCTTGCAAGTCCCTTTTCCAGGGATGCCCGTTAGAGGATTATTTGCTTTTTACGAGTTGGTTGATGAAACACAACAGAATTGCAGTGCAAACCATTGCCAAAAAGTGTGTGAGTATTGAGACTTAAACCACAAGAAAGCCAAGCTTCTGCAAGTTGCAACAGCAGAGGCTCACTGTGTTTCACTCCGATGAGGGCAGCAGAGGTGACACCAGGAAGAGCAGAAGAAACTGCTTGATGTGGATATGAGCTTCAGCTGCGGGATCTATGGGAACTGTGATGTTGGGTAAAGATGTTGTTACTTATTTAACTGGAGCAGGTTCTTTGGTTCCTATACGCAGAAATGGTCTGTGCCTGTTTGGTGGTGAATCCACCCCTCTCCTCGGTGAATGTGCATGTGATGTGATTACTCAGGGGGCCAGGGTGAGAAGCTACAGCTCCACACAGCTCTGTGCAAGGGTAATACTAACTCAGCTTTTCTGGCACCTCCCGTCCACCAATCTGCACTGCCACAGCCTAAAGCATCACCTAAAAACACCAGAATCATTGAGCTGGGTCATGCTGATGATCCACTGGTCACAATATGTCATCTTCATGAGTACCCGAAGTCACTTTCCTCAATACTCTCCCATAGTTTTCTCCTGATTTTCAACCATTTTCAACTCAGGGACTCACAGAGTGGGAGACAGTTACTATGTATTTAATGAAAATAATGGACTTAATTTCTGCTACTTTGTTCAGTTTCCCCTTTGATAGATCAAAATGTTATCATCCCTTGGCAAGTAGCTCCACAGTTCAAACAGCCACTGTGGGGGTAAAACTTACATTTATTTTATTTTCTAGCTTCATTCTTACTAGCTTCATCTGATGCTCCCTGCTTTGTGTAATGTGCCAGTGATGTAATATCAGATGGTACAGTATAGTCATGCATTTTGAGGGTTTTTAGCTTGGAAGACTCCAATATGTTTTATGGACATTTATTTGGTAAAAATTGTTCCAACACAAAAGTTCCTTCTACAAAGTCTCTGTTTCTAATCCCTCATATTGCTTAAATCTAATTTCTGGGACAAACAACTCTTAAAATACATTTTGCGTTAAGTAAAAAGTTTTTCATTTCTAGTCAATTGGGAAAAAAATTATTGAGGGACTTGCTTCTATTCAGGAGATTACCCATTTGTAGAAGTGGAAGGAACCATGGCCAGATTTAGCATAGGTGGATCTGCACCTGCAAAGCTTGGGCCCTGTGTCTGCTGGCACAGGGATAGTTGATGCCCACTGTGACTCCCCCAAACCTCCTTAGCTGCCCACTATGGCATTGTTATGGATTTGTGGCAGATTTCTGGGCTTACTCTGGCCACCCTGTGGCACTGAGATGATGCACTTCTTTCCTACAGCTGGTTCTCCAGCCCCACTGGTAGTTTCTGTGCAAGAGCTGTAACCTGTCCTTGACCTCCAAAGTGACTCACTGTGTTGGGTTGAGCTCTGAAAAGCTCTAGCCTGCTATCAGCCCAGCTCTAGGGCTTGATAGCCAGCCCTGGGCAGTTCTGTCTGCGTGGTCATGGCTTGGGGCAGCTCCCCGACGTGGTTCTACCCCTGAAGGCAAGCACCTCCTGGCCAGGCTCTTTTCAGAGACCACAGAAAACTGTTTCACCACTTGACACAAGCAACAATCTCATCCTCACCTTCCTTTTACCTAACACATGTCCCACTGGTGACCTGCAGGTTGCCTGGTTCTCGTCCTCACTGGTGGACTTGACAATGCTGATGCCAAGGAGCATCTCTTCAGTCATCCTTCCTTAGGCTGGTATATTACCATGTTGGGGCAAGCAGGTAACATGGGGACTTCTGGCCTTTGTCAGCTCCCCAGAGAGATGGGAACCCAGCAGAGCAGCTGGTCATCTCTGCATTGGATGTGCAATGACGTCCCCCAAGACAGATGCACTTGAAGGCTTGCAGAGAGGAGGCGAGCCTGTGAATGCTGTGGCCTCTCTAGAGATGTAGGCTCTGCCACAGGCATTTCCTTTAGGTGACTTAATTACACAGAGCAGGGATCATGGGATTTACTGATAACTGTAGGAAAAGGCAGAGCTGGTGAAATGAAGGCTTCTTATCTCTGCGTGACGTGGCATGCAACCCAGGATATAAATTACAGTTTTCACCAAGTACTCATGGAGAGGTGGTTCCTGAAAAACAAAGGTAAAGCCTGTGAAGCATGCTAAGCAGCTGTGTGCCTTTTAACCAAACTGCTGGTATATGACTCCTCAGATAACTACTTAGCTTGAGTATCTGTAAACTGTGGGTATCATTTGTGTGGGAAAGGTGGGTGGCTGAGAAAACGACTTATTTCTGTGCTTTCCAGGATGTCCTCGGGTGGCTGTGAGAGGAGACACGGGCTGGATGCTAATGAGTTCAGCAGCTGCTGCGTGTGATGTTATTTTCCCACTGTCAGTACGGATGCTCTGTTGCCAGGCTGGGTGTTTTTAAGACGATGGACACCTACGGTCTGGTGCCAAAGCTCCTTCGGTCTTTGTGGGCTTTTTTTCTTTGTCCCTTCTAAGATCTAAACCAGTTCTGCTCTTGCACAGCCTCTCACTTTCTTGTAAGCTTTTGACATCGTAGGCATAAAATGTGTATTTTTTGAGCTATTGACTGTCGCCTTTTAAGTTCTGCTAATGCCTAATATTGACCTTGCTCGATCCAGTTGTTATCCCAATCCCTGTTATCCCAAGTGCTGTAGACATGGGCTGGTGTGCCTACAGGGACTTGCAGAGCAAGTCTTACGAGGTGCCCAGACAGCAGCAGTCTCTGTCTCATGTCACCGTCCTCTCTTGCGATTACAGAGGGTAAATATCCCTCTGCAGACCACATTTTCCAAAAGTTCAGCGACAGGTCTCAGTGCACATGGTTGAATCATGCTTTCCCCTAAACAAGAGTTAGCATTTATTATTTCTAGAGGTTCAAGCCTATTGCTAGAATATTAGCGCTGCTAGTTTATCTTTCTTGAGGCAGTGTAATATTTTCTTGGCTATGTAACCCATCTTCCTGTGCAGCGAACAGATGTTTTCACTGGATTCCTCGCATCTCTAAGGTCTTTTTCCTGGATGTTTTACATTCAGTTAGAATTTATGAATCTGTAGAAGCTCCTTCTGGGATGTACTGCATTTCTTCCCAGCGAGTTTCCCAGGGCACTGGGATGTCTGTGGGATTTCTAGTGTCTCCTGGACCTGTGTGAACGTAGCTCTCCAGAACGCTGTGACAGCCAAGTGTCTTGCCACCTTATGCAGCTGATAATTAACAGGCGGGTCTTTATCCTACTAGCTGGCTTCCTTCATGTTGGAAACTGCTAGCTTTTTCATTCTCAATATTTCTCTCAGTTTTTGAACTTCTTACCCCATAACATAAAATCCAGTAATAACAGTGAATCATTAATTTTGACATGATAGTGCATGTGAAATAAAGGGGGGTGGGGGTGAGGGTGGGGATGGTTTGGTGGTCCTCAGTCTTTCAGCTTTGCTATACCAAGGCCTATGGGTTTTTTTGCAAGCCTAAGTATATTGCTGTCCCTCTGGGTCCGAATGGGGGTTTCTACCCTTTACTTAGAGGTACAGCTATTTGAAGACAAGTACCCATCATCTGTACAGTGTCGGGAATGACATGCCCGCACTGCCCCATGAGTAACAGCAAGCACAGCTAATCCGTGCTATCCCTCATACACTTTTCCAGTTGAATATACACAAACAATTTGAGCTGAAACTTCAGCTTGGCAATATTTGGGTAATAACTCTGCGTATGGGACGAAGCAGTCTTCTGCTACGGGATTACCTCATGGGAGAAGTCCTTCGATTTGTTCCAGTTTGGCCTCAGAAATACGTTTTGGTTTAGTTGGTGAATTTCTAAAAATGAAGTTAAGACAACTAGGGCAACGGTTTAGACGAATGATTAATGAACACTTGTCCAGTTATAGCTGTTCTGTGCAGCTTTTTCATTATCCTAGCTGTGGAATAAAAAAACCGAACACCAACATTCATATGTTGTTTTATAGCACATGCCCAGAATGAATTCTAAACTTACTGATTTAAAAATAAATGTTAAGCTCATGTGTTTACAATCAAATTTATCTTTTTAAATTGACGGTTTTGTTGCGTATCTTTTCTGTTGTTCGTTTTTTTTTTTCCCCTCCCCTCTTTTTTTTGGAGGAAAGTGTGATATATGTTATGGAGATAATTTATCCATTCTAAGCAAACTTGGCAAAGGGGGGCATGAGTTGCTGCACTGAGTGCACACAGAGGATGTGCTGTGGGCTGTCCCCTGGTCTCCATCATTTATCTCACCTGGTTGTGCTGTGCCGGCCCCCAACTGTCAGATCGTGAGCTTTAAAGCAGTCAGCTTGGGAGATTTTTTGGAGTCAGACTTTGAATTTCAGTTTTCAGAACTTCTCAGGGCTGCTAAATCCCAGTTTGGACTCAGAAAGAGATGTGCATGCTCAGTGCTTAGAAGACGGGATGCATCTGTGTCTTGTTCAGGAGAGTGCTGCGTTCTTCTTCAGAAAGGAGACTATTTGATTCAGGAGTGTGTCCTTCAATCACATTTAATGGTCTTGGGTCTTTCTTGGCTTAGCTACAGCTGCTGGGTGTCATGAGGCATGTTGCTTTGGGCTAAGCCCAAAGGGATTTCTGTATTGCAGTGGCTGACTTCTAGGCACCCGGCCACCTAATGAAATCCAGATCCCGAAGTCAGACATCCAGGCACATCCAGAGAAAACAAAAGGCCTGCGAGAGGGAGCATGGTGAAAGCCCATGAGACAGGAGGTACTGCATGAGCAAACCAGTGGGGATTATTTGTCTTAAGATGTTGCCCAGTGCGGCACTGGCAGCTCTCTCCTGGAGCTGGGTGCTTAAGGCATTGCAGGCACCTTTTTTTTAATGTGGAAAGCAGTGAGACCCTTGTGCTGAGCCCTGCGTGACAGTGGGATGTTTGCCAGGTGGTGGTGCACGGGGGCTTGGTGATGGCAGGAGCAGGATGCTGGTGTCCCTCTACTGCCCCAGCAGAAGGGTTAGGGGCCTGGGGGCAAGCGGCAGGGTTACCAATGTCAGAACTGGTGCTGGACTTGCAGAGATCATCCTTAAATTTATCTCAACTTCAAGGAAGGGGGATTTGTTCTCCTCTCAAACTGCTTTGCAAAAGACTGGGCTGGATGAAAAAAAAAGCTACATGGAAGCTAGGTGTCGGCAAATCAACATTTAGATACGTGGCCTGTAGAGCTGTTTTAAAGAAACTGTCCGTAACGCATAATGCACTCCGTCATTCCACCAGGCCAAAATACCTCCTCAAATAAAAAGCAGCCATGCTGGCAAACGGTCTTCAAAGGTAGCGAAATAATCCCTAAGGGGAGATCTGCTTTTGTGAGGAATTCCCCAGCAGACGGCTGGGAGATCTTAACAAACAAGTCCTTTTAAACTGCCATGTACTTTGAAGCCTGAGTGAGCATTCATTCATTTGGCACAAAAAAAAGCAACAGTGAAGGGGAGGGGGGCAAGGGGTGGAAAGGCTTAGTCAAGGTGAAAACGAAGTTGGGTCTTTACCCAGAGCCATTGTGGGTACAAATGAATTGCTTCAGTGGAGGTAATAAAAGATATGTTATCCCACATTTAATAAAAAGCAACAGTGAAAATACAAAGAGCTCATTTCAGGCTTCAGTTATCTGATGTTTATTGCACACACCGCCCTTTCTGCTGGGATGGAGACCCGAGAAATATACTGCCCTTTGAAGTGTGGGCTGTGTGGCCAGTTGCCCGTTCACTGTTTTATGGCTAAATCTGCTTAATATGACCCACTTTCATCTTTCCAGTGGCAGAGGGCTATGCAGAGGGGAGAGGGTAGGCAGGCTTCTGGAGGAGCCCCCAAGTGTGCACTGAGGACAGGGCAAACCGGGGAGCGCTTCACCCCGGGGTGTAGGGAGAAAGGGGGACGCGGGGGGCAGCGGAGGCTGGGCTCAGTGAAATGCAGAGCACACACAGGGTCTCAGCACAAGTGGGACGCTTGGCCGGACTGCGAGGACCACAGGCCTTGCAGTGAAAAGCACGGAGCAGAGCTATTGTGGAGCGAGTTTCTGTTCCCTTTGAGTAGGAATAATACAACCTGGTTGTAATTTTTGCTTATCCTGCTCGTATTTTCAGCTCTCATTTGAAAGCGTTGAGTTATCTCCAGTGGTTAGATCATGGTATTTGGAAAAACAAGTTTCTTGACGGTGCATTTCCTGCTAACTAAGATATTAAAGTCTGCAGAAGAATCCCCACTAACATCAACAAGCTTTGGACTGGGGCCACAGTCCACTTCCAGGCAGTAATAAGCACTGCACATTTTTTCTATCAAAAGCAATTATTTTACAGATGAACTGTAATGAACTGGCTAAGAAGTTTACCTTTGTAATGCTTTATAGGAAAAAAAATGCCTTATAATCTGTTCAAGTGGACTTGAATCACAGTCATGTTTAAATTTTCTTGTATAAAACAGTAACATACTTTTAAAGCTTATCTTACAAAATATGTTTCCTTATGCTAAAGCATTTTGCACCAGCCTCATGTTTGCAAGCAAACCCCAAAAATTTCAAGCAAATGGAATGGATTAAGATGGACTTTTTTCAAGGAATTGTGTTCTGACCATTCTTAAAATAACATCTTTCTTTCCTCAAAAAGTAGATTGGTGTGCTGTGATATCATTGTGGAGTCATGACTTTGAGCAACAAACTTATTTATATTAATGAAAAATATTTCAGTTGAAAATGCTGTCAAAACAATCTCCAGGAAAGTCATTGTTGTGGACTGGAAAGAATGCTACTTCACATGTGTTTAATTATTGGGGGAAAAAAATGAATCTTGCCTTGCATCACAAAAATCAATCTGCAATAACAGGAAATCCTGAGCCATTTATGTAGAGGTTCCTCTTTCATTGTAACTGGCAATTGGTTCCAGCTTCTAAAACCTGTCTAATTCTCGACAGCTACAATAATACTGCGTCAGCCGGACCGTACACAGCAATGCTCAGATCGTGAGTCTGATTTAATGTTGTAAATCAAAAAGACCCAAGCAACAATGGAAATGACTTGTCAGTATGCAGTGATGCTCTGTTACTTTTCGGTTAGGAACACAGAGGTCAGTAAAAATAGGAAAACGTCCAAAGCCATGAGCAAGGGGATGATTATTATCCTTCCTTCCTCAACCTGTGCATGCCTGCACTTACACAAGCTAGGGAAATAAAAAGTGAGGTCTAGATTGCTGTTATTTGTGCTGCCCCAGAGGCCTGCATTCCCAGCCCTGGCAGAGGACACTATTGTATTAGTTATTGCACAAACACAGAGCAGGAGGAGCAGCCCCTGTGCCAAAACGTTTGTGTTTTGGGGTCCAGATCAAAAGGCAGCAAGATGTGGATGCAGGACATCCTGGGCTGTATCAAAAGAAGCGTAACCAGCGGGTCAAGAGAGGTGATTCTGCCCCTCTACGCTGCTCTCGTAAGGCTTCACCTGGAGTACTGCATCCAGCTCTGGAGCCCTCAGCACAGGAAGGACATGGGCCTGCTGGAGTGGGTCCAGAGAAGGGCCACAGAAATGATTAGAGGGCTGGAGCATCTTTCCTATGAGGACAGGCTAAGAGAGTTGGGGTTGCTCAGCCTGGAGAAGGCTCTGGGTAGACCTTATTGCGGCCTTTCAATATTTAAAGGGATCTTATAAGAAAGATGGGGAGGGACTCCCAGCCATAGGAAGAGGGGGAACGGTTTTAAACTGAAAGCGGGGAGATTTAGATTAGATATTAGGAAGAAATTCTTTACTGTGAGGGTGGTGAGACACTGGAACAGGTTGCCCAGAGAAGTTGCGGCTGCCCCATCCCTGGAAGTGTTCAAGGTTGGATGGGGCTTTGAGCAACCTGGTCTAGTGGGGAGTGTCCCTGCCCATGGCAGGGGGGTTGGAACTCAATGATCTTTAAGGTCCCTTCCAACCCAAACCATTCTATGATTCTATGACATTGAGGTAGTGCAAGGAGGCCACGCGATGGTGTTGGTGACACGTCAGCAGCAAACCCTTTGGTGCACACAACAGCAAAGGAATCAATCAAGAGACTTCACAGCAGCCACTGCTTCCCAAGGGTCAGACACAGGGATTTAAATCAAGACTGTGCAAGGTCTCCCTGCCAGTGAGCAGCATCAGCTCTCTCATCTGTGAGAGTCACAGGTGTCTATATGACTTCTTGTTTGATACTGGTACATGCAGCGTCTATATGACACCTTTTGTGTCGTTTAACTAGGAAGTAATATCACCAGCTCCCTTGTAGTGTACAATGTTTCTCCCACATATAATGGAACTGGTCTAACATTGCTGCGTGTATCTTGACATGGATGCTTTCGGTCTTGTCATACTGTGTATTTTTTGCATTCTGTTTTCTCTTTGTGTTCCTTGTTTTTCATTTTCTGATTGGTTCTCTGTAACATGTGGGTTTTTATCCTCCACTAATCCATTTTTCCACCCGTCCCCCACACACTTACAGATAGAGTGCTTGCTTAAAAAAAAAAAAAACACATCACTCAATTACTGGGATCATGGCATAGGGTAAAGCTTGCACAGGAAATCAAAGCTCTCAAACAGGACAGTCAGTTGCTGCCAAGATGGTGACAGGAGGCACCATTGCAGGAGTCCTTGCAGTGGCCTTTCAGTGGGATGAGGTGAGACTTCCCAGAGGGTTGTGCTGCTGAGTTTGTACAGTCCTGCTGGCTATGCTCCACTTCATGTGTGATCCATTGCTCCCGATCATCTTAAAACTACATACAAAACATATCCTACCTGCATTAAAGATATACAAAAGACTCTCCTTTGTGACCATTTCTGCATCTGCAGGGGCCATTTCTATGGCCGTTTGCAAGTGTCTTTCCTACATTCAGCTTTGGGGAGCCTCCCGGACAACCAGATTATCCACCCTGATGTTAATCAGCACATTGAAGCACACAAGTAGGGTCTATCGGGTGGCCTATGCACAGCAGGGACAGCCTGGGAGAACGTCTGGGCTGTCCAAAATCCCCACCTGGAGCCTCTCTGCAGCAGAGCCAAATGCTAGGTTGTGAAGCAAACTAGGAGATGGGTCAGTCCCCAGGTCTCACTCCGGGCTCTTGCCCCACCGTGCAGAGATGCACTGGGGTGATCCTGGACCACCCAGGAAATGAATGACTAAGCGCGGTGGGTGTGCTCGGCTCCACCACAGCTGCAATGGTAAGACAAGCTTGAATTTTATCCTTCTATCACAACTGGAATTTAAATTCCACAGATCTTACCACATGCTTTGTAGCCTCTGGATTGAAAGGCAAGCACTGGCTGCTCTGTTCCAGATCCAAGGCAGAAGTCTACTTTATCACTGCTTGTTTGCTAGTCGATACTTAGAAGAGGAAGTAAGGTAAGCAGCAGGCTCCTTGTGTCACATGCATTTGTACCTTAAGTGTCTCCAGAAGAGGATGATCTCCAACAACTTTATTTTCAGACTCATTATGAAAGAATTGCAAAGAGCAAGCCATGCCCACACTGTTGTGTGTTTTTCCGCAGCCCATAAAGTCCATGTTCTGCATCAGCTACCATTTAGCTGGTCTTGAAGGATCATTTTCCAGGCTGTAACACAGCTCACATAGGATTTCTCTTTCCTTTGCCAATTCCTCAAGCTCAGTGTTTTCTATTAGTTTCCTCTGATAATGTTTGTACAGTGTATTTGGAGAAGAATATGATTGTCTCTTCTCTTCCTACATGTGGAGACATTCTCCTTCTGCAGGGATTTTGTGAGGACCATTTGTAAGGGGCAATCTTTCACTTACAGGGGACATCTTCTCTTCCTACACACTCCAAGGAGCTCATAGACTGGTGTCCAAACACAGTCCTGCGGCTCCAGCATCAGAAACCACCGTGTCTGCAGGCAGGCAAGACGAAGATAACCCTTACCTTGGATTTCTGCCATGACTGGATGGCTCCCAGGGGCAGCAGCAGTTTCCATATGGGGACAGATTGAACAGCTAAGGATTTATTTTGGAAAAGAAATGACAGAGGAGGAGTAATAGAGGTCTCTGAAGTCAGGAGTGAATCATGGGCTGCTTTTCATACCGCAAAATCTAGATGTGTGTTATTAGATGTCCAATAAAATTATCAGGTGGTAGATTAATGGTTGATTAAGTACACATGCCTTCAGAAGAAAATTTAATTCAGGGAAGCAAAGTCAATCCTGAACTCCTGGGCATCTTGAATATAGAGCCACCAACTCTGCCTTGCCTGCTCCATCACTTTTAAGAATGATAACTGAGGAAAAGAGCCTTTTGGACCCAAATTCTGCTTTTGCAAATAGTGGGTAAAACCTCAGCCATGCAGACTGGAAGCTGTGGTTTATTTAAAATAGAAGAAAACAATACAGTGACCCTGGCTGTAGGAAAACAAGCCCTGTCTCTGCTAGGTGGAAGCTGGGGACTTGTTGCAGGTTTTGGGACACTTTTTAAGAGGGGGCTGGAAGACAATTTCCCCCTCCCAGTATTGGCTGGGTATTTTCGTATTGTTTTATTCAGAAAAGAGATTGCCCAACATCTGATCAAACCACTGACCGGTGTGGCTTGGAGAGTTAAACTGCAGCCATAACAAGACCACGGCAGGGCTTGCCAGATGTCTCTATTCATTATTAAGTTACAGAGCCCCCCTTTCTAATATTTTGATTCCATGCTTGTTTACCCAGGGATGTGTTGGTTTCTTTGTGCCCTGAGTCACTGCCCTCTGTCTGGAGAGTGAAGCGTCGTGCTTAGAGCTGGACATGGCTCGCCACAGTGACGATGGGGCAGCTCGCCCCTGGACTGCACCAGCAGCTGGTGGCACGGACCTGCTTAATGCTTTTTTAATGCAAACACATTCACAGAACTCCTTCATTTCAGGTCTCAAACTGAACACACGGTATCTGTCCGTATTACATATTAAGTCCAAAAGCACGGCGTTGCCTGAACTATTGCCATATGAACTTACCAAATTATATTTTCCTTTCATCAGCAAGATTGAAAGCCAGAATCATGCTTTCAGTGCTGCCAATTTATCTAGTTGATGTCTGTAATGAGTAGCATGGTGGGTTTTTTTGGTGACTCACTGTTGATGTTCTGCAACGTTTGAAAATCAAACCAGAAGTAGGGGCATGGAGAAAAATGGGTGACTGTGGTGTGTAAATAAAGCATCACTAGGTCAAAAATAACCTGTGGAAACAGGACACTGTTATTTACAGTGTATGTTAAAGTAAATCATTGCAAACAAACTGGCCAAATCAGTTTGGAGAATGCACGGATGGTTTCTCTGCTGAAATCAGTAGGCGAGCTCATGGCTAAATTACAGGCACTGCAAGTAGCAGGAGAACAGAGTTAAATGTCTGTAGAAAACAAATGCTCGCTTTATTCAGGTTCTTCTTGCAAGTAGAATGAAAGATACCCATTTTTCAATGGAAAGATTTGACATTCAAGCATCAATTAATCTCTTAACCATTGCCACCAAAGTTACCTGAGGTATCTGGAATCACCATGAGCCTGGCTGTGGTTGGCAGCAGTTGCACGTTCCTAGTGCTTTGGAGAGCAAGACTTGTCATTTGTCGTTTGGGAGCAAACCCAAGGGATTTGGGGTTGGTTCTGCACCAAAAGTCAGGAACAGGGACTTATTATACCAAAGATTTCACAAACAAATGTGTCAGAAAACAGGAAATAACAATACTTTGGGCATGCTTTCTTTTAATTTAATGTATAAAATAAGAATTTCAGAATGTTTTGTTCCCTGAAACATTTTTGTGTAAGAAAACTTGAAATGCTCTTCAAATCACCTGGGATTTTTTTCTGCTGAAAATGTCATCAAAATTGACACAGTCATTGACAACACTCGAATTATGGTTAATCAGCATTTTCCAGAGCCGAATAGGTCTGCCTGGAGTTTTTGACGTGGCCTGTTCAAGTCAGAGACAAGCCACTTAGCAGGGAGCTCCTGAGAGGTTGGTTTAAAAAGTGGGACTTCATTTTCAAATCCCATAGTTTACATGTGAAGATACAAAGACAAAATTAATCCAGTAAGTCGTTCACACTTAATCATTTAACCATTTCAATTGATGCACACATAGATATATTTATATAACACTAGGATCAGATTACTTTGAAAATTAATAGAGCTGAGTTAATTTGTTTCACAATACAGCGCAGCATAAAGTCTTACTTCTTTGTGGAGCACAATTACAGCAAACACTTCAAGCAAACCCATCCTCTCAATTATTGCCTGTGAGTCCTCCCAAGTGAGTACGCACCAGTCATACTGTGGGGAATAACCACATTGGGATCAGGTAAGAGATGGACATGATGGTGAGGGGAGGCTCTGCAAGATGGTAGGAGAGGCTGGTCTGGAATAAAGCAAGTTGCAGAACATGACTGTGAAGCAGTTGGGGCAGGATCCTGTGGATGCACCCTGCCTGCCCCACGCAGCATGTCCCACCAACTCAGCATCAACAAACTGCTATTAATAATTTTCCTGGGAGCCTGGAACACACCATTGTTCTGCATAATGAAAGGAAAAGTAAATAAAATTACCCCTATTGTAGCTATTTTAAAATACTCAATCTGTGGAATGCCACTTTTTAAAAATACTCTGGTTTGGGTTTTTCCCTCCATGTGAACTGACTCAGACACTTTTCTAGTAAGTGCTGTTCAATCAGAAATCTGGTATTGATAATATAGAGGCTTTAGGGGTAACCCCTTCCATGCTGTAATTCCACTTGTAGTAATGTAATTACGTTAAGGATAGCTGTGGAAGGTAACTTTTCGTTTTAATTGTTGCATAGCAAATAAGGCATTAATCAGTCCTTGAACATCCTGCTGGGTTGTGAATTTCCAGAGTGTTTGTAGGGGTTTTGTTCCCCTTTTTTTTAGTGATAATATGTGTTTGGAAGCAGTTGTGGTTCTGACACTTGTGTCATGAGTTCTTCAGATGAGATAGGGAGAGATACTAAAAATGCACCCTCCTGTCTTTGAAAACAAAGATCGTACATGGCATCATTGGCCTGTATCATGCTTCTTAATTTTTGAGGTGTATATGAAACTCTGGACGGCTGGCAGCTACAGCAGGACAAGAAAGTAGCATTTTTTGCAACCTCTGACATGATTAAAACAGTCTGTGTGTTCACCAGAAGTCCAGTCCTTTTTTATTTACTATTTTTCCTCTGTTATTTATAAAACATCGCAGCAACATAAATATCCTACATGAAAAGCTTATTGTATCCTGTTTAAAATAGTTGTTTTGTTGTGTACAAGCCATATTTCCTGGATACTTAAAACTGAATTTGCCGGCCAACTATCCCCAGTGCTTATAGGAAGATTTATACTGATGAATGTGCAGACTAATGTGCGTGCACGTCGCTTAAGTGCCGGTAGTGCTTGAGCCTGGAGAGTAAAGTACCTTTGCTGGGGATTTCCGCAGGGATGCTGCTGTGGGGGACTTCTGATTGACTTCCCTGGATTTTGCAAAATTGAAGTAGCTCCATTGTGAACAGTGCAAGGAAGTTGCCACAGAGCACGTGATATTAAATGGATTACCAAAAAGCCTTCCTGCTGGCTGTGGTGCTTGCCTGCCTACCTCCTGGAAACAAGCACGAGAACATTTTTTTGTGAGGGGAAAAGAACAGCGTGTTTTCAGAGAAGTATCATAATTTGTCCCCTAAGGGTTCATTGAAGAATATTCTTTAGAGTAACTATTTTTCACTGGGATAAGAAAGCCTGTAGGATTTTACATGTTGTGCAGGTTCTGGAAAAATACCAGCCGGTGAACAAACTTTCTTTTCTCTTTGTGGTAAAAGCTTATTATTCTCAGCAAAGAATTCAGCCCGACAAGAAGCTCAGATCTGGCTTCCATTTTAATAGCCCTCCTCCTCCACCCCTCTCCTCTGCTCTCCTCCGGCAGACTTTTGTTTCTTGCAAAGGTTTTCATTTTACCACAAGCGTAATTCCAAGATGCAATAACATAGTTCCCTTTATTGGGTTGTTTTCAGTTGTTGCTTAGTTGGTAATGCAGGCTGGCCCTCCCCATCTGTGCTTTGACTCACCTCAGAAGAATGCCCCCAGTGTAGCTTTACCCCGTGGGGGCAATGGCTTTCCAGCCTCACCAGGGCACTGCAAGGTGTCTTTTTGTCCCCTGCATCCCCTCTGCTGCCAGCACTCGGCAGCTCCTCTGGGGCCTGGGGTTCACCTGGTGTATTGATATTTTGACTTTGATTAATAAAGGACATCAGGACAAAAGTACCTCGAGCGCTAGAGGGACACCTAACCCTCTGGATCAGAAAGTAAGGTGGAAATGAAGATGAAAGGAGACAGCTTTCATCTTGCATTTCCACGGTAGTGATCTAAACCAAGCCGAAGCAGGCACCTGGAAGCACTGGGAACGCCAAGCAACCGAAGGGCAGGCAGCTGCCCCTGCCTCCCCGCCAGCGCAGGGCTCCCCGTTGCTCCTCTTCAGCGAAGCGGCCGTCGGCCGCCTCCTTCCTTAAGCACAACCACACCATCTTGCTGGCCTGTCGTCCTCAATTAGGGCCGTGCAGCCGACCGTTTGCACTCATTAATCATCGCCTGGGAGGAATGCCGGGGAGGGAGTTGTTGTGCAGTTCCCTCTCTCGTGTCCTTGCTGATACAAGGTCTTCTCACGTTCTGGTATTAAAAACATGACTCCCTCTTTATCACTGTCTGCAGACAGGGTACAGCTGCGGTCGGCAGTGCAAGCCCTCTGGACGTGCTAACAACCTCAGCCTCTCGCTACCCCTGTTTCGCGTTTGTGGGTGCAGAGGACAACCCCATGAGCGGTTCCGCAGGTGGAGCCATGTGTCCTACACCAGAGCAGCCGTGGGTATTCCTGGCCAGTGGGATGGGTGAGGGGGAAGCCGAGGGGAAAGCTTCAAAGAGAAAAAGCAAAGGGTGTTTGTTAACACTCGGTGTGTCCCTGTAGTGTTGGAGCAGGGAGTCCGCAATGAAGGCACAGTTTCTGTGACTTCATGAAAACAAACAGAGGGGGAGCTCTGCGCGGGTCCCCAGGGATGGCTGAGCACCAACGTGTCCCCCTCAACCCCACCGGGGCTTGAGACACTCAGCTCCCTGCAAGATCAGGCCTTGCAGTTAGTAAACACAGACAATAAGACTTGGGCTTCTGTCCCCCCTCTAGCATTTTCACTGCCAAAACCAAACTTTATGTTTAACAGATGGAACCAGTCTGCAAACTCAGAGTGCCTGCTCATCTCCCAGGCTTGACCTTCGCATGTAGAAAATGGCAGGGAATTTATACTAGCTATTTTAGCAATCTCTGGCAGTTTGATTGATTTTTAAGTGCTACAAAACATGTTTTGCATTTAAAACAGAGTTCACTAGAACCGCTGGATTTGCTTAGCATTGTGGTGATGTGCTTAAAAAGAAAACTAAAGGGAAACCTAACAGTATATCTGGCTTTCTGTCTCTGCCAACGATTCAAGAATTACGAAATTAAACAATATTCTAGCACAGAGTCAACTGCTGGGCTTCAAAGCAGGACCTTATATAAATTCACTTTGAGGTAGTGGCTATTTTACTAAGCCTTTAAAGCAAAAATGAAAGATGTAGTCAGCTGTTGCCTTGCAAAACACTCCACTGCCCCATGGCTTATGGTTCCCCTATGTCCAACAGCAGGAAGAGGAAGGAGACAGGGAGCGGTGCCTGGCAGTCCTTGACATGCAAGTGCGTGAGGAAGAGAGGGAGGAAAAGGCACCCCCTTATCCTCTGCGTGATACCAGGAGGCACCAAGTGCTGCTGTCCCCATGTGTGATGGTTGCACAGCAAAGCCCTTTGCGGTGGCAGTGGGTGGATGAGGCTGTACTAGGACATCTCTGCCCACAGTCAGCGTCCCAAGGAAGGGTGTCTGCCCTGGGAAGAAGGTGGGGGGAAAGGTGAAATGCCCTTCTATCTGCACCAGCAGAACACTCCTTCTTCCTCAGCCCTCTTCTCGCCTCCCTCCCTCCTCTTGAGGCTGAAATCAAGAAGTTTTTATCTATACGACTCTTTACTTCTGAGAAAGCTGGAGGAAGACATGTAAAAATGAAGGAAGGGCTGGAGAAAGGGAAGGCTGGGGAGAGCTGGAGCTCACCTTCCAACTCCTGCTGGTGCAGAAGAAATGTTTCGTGCCCTTTTCTCGAGTGTTACCTGGCGAGAAACCTTGGTTTGCATTTGTAGTAGCAGTGAGTACTCGCAGCTGCACCCAGAGTTAGTGGGAACTAGGCTTTGAACCAACAGAGTGGTGAAAAACCTCTGAAACCTGAGCCTCTTCATCACAAATTGCTCCACAGTAAGTGGAGATTTTTTTATCTTAATCTCTCTGTGTTTCAGCTCCCTACCTGGCAAAGAAAGGAGGAAACCGTCCACCAACTTAACAGAAACTGCTTATTTTTGTGTGTATCTAGAAATGTGTGTACCTAGCACACTGCATCAAATTAGTGATATAAAAAGAAAATACCTAGTCATTATAAAACAGCTCTTGGACAACTCATCCATCATTCTTTTCCCACTGGTAAAATCTGGATTCTGACTGTGTAGTCATGTTTTATCTTTTGTGCACAATGCAATGTTTTTAATCCTATAATCCTTCCTCTTGGCTTCAGTTGCTGATCTCCAATCTGAATCCTATAAAATGCTTTTTGGAAATGTAGGCATGTTGCTGGAAATGTAGGCATGTTAGTAAATTTTCTTTATCTCTCATAACAGTAATGCTTTCAAAAAACTCTGTAGCACAGATAAGGATGTGCTGCACATGAATCTGTCCTTAGCTGACATGTGCTTTTGAAGTGTTTTCTTAACCCATCGGTAAGATCACTTCCAGTGTTTCCTTTGCATCTCTTTGTGCTTGAATTGGTCAAGAATTTATTGCAAGAAGTGAAATGTCTTTTCCAAAAATGCAAAAACACAGACCTCCAGTCAAATGCTACAGAGAAGTCTATAAATGCCATGCAGATCGTATAACTGAAAAAGCAAATGAATCGTTTGAGCTCAGTGGACACACTGTCCGGTCACTTCTGGGGTCCTTCTCATGCGTTCACTGTCCTTGACAGGGTCATTTTTTGTGGACTCTTCTCGTCTCCTTTCTGAAGCTGTTTTTGTCACGTAGGTCCAGCAGTGAAGCATCTGCCTACCCGTGCAGCGACCTGCAGTGCTCCTACCTCCCTCTTTCCTCCTGCAAATCGATCCTCTCTAGTTTGACCTGCCCCAACCTGAGCTTTACTTTCATATTGCAAGGCCAATAGTGAATATCTTACAAAATATTTTCAATGTTGAGGAAAAAAAAAACCAGCAATGCTCCTCTCCCTGTCCGTGCAGCACTTTCAGCATACATCACATTGCGTTGGGGATGTCACTGTGGCTCCTGCAAGCATCTAACGATGCTCTACGCCCTTGAAAGAGGAGAAATAATAAACACCACCTGGAATTAGAACTGCGCTAGTCGTGGCATGGCTGCTACCTGCGGGGTTAACATTTTTTATCTCTGTTTTTTCATCTGCACAAAGGACAGCCCCAGAGCAGCCCTGTTTTCTTTGGCTGCTGCGCTATCGCGGGGCTGCGCTTCTCGCCAGCGTTCTCCCACGATCCAGCCCTGTTCGTCTTTTGGGTCTGATGGTTTTGCTAAACGGTTCTCCGCTGCTGATATTTATGTGGGGCAGAGTGTGCTCAGGAGAGGCCCGCCAAGATTTATATCCTGTCATGTAAAGCATGTTTTTGGAAATAATGGCATAATTGGCTAAGAAACAACTCCCTTTTGCAACAAACCAGCTTGTCGTGATGGTTAGCACAGTGACCAAGGGCCACTGGTGAAACTTCAGCTCTTGAAAAATGACTGCTGTATTTATGATGTAGGGAAAGCTTGCCGTGTGCCTCTGTTAAATTGGGTCACAACCAGAGCTCAGCTAGAAAAAGGTGTCAGCACAGCCATTAGTTCCTCTGACGGTTGAATGATTTGCTTTTGCGCGATGCTTTAAGGCTCATTCCTTGATTTTGTTTTCTGAACGTGATGCAGCTAAAAATACCAGCAGTTTTCTTGGAATTTGCAGCGTGTTGCATTCTCGAGCGAAAGCTGAAAGTTGCAAATGATTTGGGAAGAATAGCGGTAGCTTGGGGATCTGAGCTGACTGGGATTTGGGGTTGGGCAAGCAGCATTTGCAGTGGCTTTTCAGGCATTTTCATGTGAGCATTTGCCACACAAAGTGCTGGTCAGGGAGAGCGCTGTGAATTGCAGGCACTGCTGCCTCTGTCTCCATCGCGGTGCTCAGCAGCGTGTGGTTTCTGACTTGCTGGGCTGTTTTGTTTCCCCGAGCAGTGAGACCGGTGACCGCGGGTGTCAGGAGGGGCTGGCTGTGTTCGAGGGCAAAGACTTCATGTGGGCGCCTGCTTTTTTTGTGAGCGGTGATCTGGAGTACGGGAGGTCCCTGCTGATGGGAGTGCTTTGCAGTGAGCCTTTTCATCATGCCAACCTTGTGGAAACCCGTGAGAACCCTGTTGCAGGGCTGTGCAGTAGGATGCTTAACCGTGTGGGTACAAGAGTCTCTGTCTCCTGAGTTTTCTCAAGGAGAACAAGGACTTGCCTGTTTTCTTATACATTTATCTGTGCTGCTGGCTTAACGGCCTGTGTTAGTACACACTGCTGCCTCTTTCTGAAAGTTGCTGAGAAAGACCTTCTAACCGGGACTTTGGCTTTGGTCTGGGTCTTTTGATGCTGTCTCTTATTCCCTGTTGGCATTACTGAGTGCTATCAAAGCCAATACCCCATAATTTTTTGCCTGTTGCATTACCACTGCTGGCTGGTTTTTAGCGTTTCTGCCAGCCCTCCATTTCCATGGGTGCTGTGCCAGAGGCAGATGGGGTTTTGGAGGAGTTCAGCCCTGGGGTTGGTTCACATTGCAGCGGCCAGAACGGAGGTTCAGAAGCCCCTGGATGAAATCTCCTTGCTGCAGCTCTAAGGCATGAAAAGCCCTGGTACAAAGGCTTGTTGCTTGTAGAGATGCCAGTTCATGTGTCTGTTTGTCTGTATGCACATATATGGGCATATACTGACCCACGGTGAGTCCCATCTTACACAGTCATTCAGAGCAAATCCAAACCTAGCCCATTGCTCAGCTGGGGTGAAGGACAAGCTGAAGTCCAGTCTTTGCACAGGACATCTGCTGGCAAAGTAAATACTGCAACAGCCTCCTAAATCCACATTTACTTTTCACCTATAGGTTTGAATTATGAAATGCAGTGAATCCCATTGCATACTCCACAGGTTTCCTGTTGACAATGAAGCAGTAGAAGAAGGATGGTATCCATCCCTGCTGGAAATGTTCATGTCAAGGTTTCATTCCACGAAAATCATTTGGGTTGTTCTGTAAACTAACTGAGCTGATCCATAACCTTTTGTCGGGCCGTGCCAGGGACACGTAATGCAGCAAGGGGGGAGGCCTTTTCCACTCCCCGCACTTCAGAGTGCTCTCTGGGTCAGGTATGATCCAAGAATGCAGTTGTAATCCTCGTTTGGTTAGAGGAGACCATTTAGCTTGTAGGGTGACGTCGGAATTACTACTCCTTTCATGGGAGAGAGATTATGGCCATGTGGTTTTCCTTTCAGATTTGGGTTTTGGTTTCCATTTACAAGCAGTTCTTGTAAACAGAGTCTCTCTGCTTCATTTTTGTTAAAAAGCTTCTTGTCATAACACTTAGGGGGCTGCTTTATCTTACCTTCAAAGGAGCCCAGGTAGCTGGGCAGGCTGAGAGCAAGCTGCTCTTGCTCAACATTCCCTTTAACAGCAAGAGCTTCGAAACGAATCACAGCAGACCGTGCAGCCTTGGGCCACCAGCGCTCAGCTGACAGCAGTTTCTAAAGGTTTAAGATAGCGTGGTGGTGGGTAACAGTGCGAGCTTAGATAAAACACTGGCAGATAGCAGCAGACAAGCAGTTCTGGGGAGGACTTCTGCTGTGCCCCCCTCCCATCCACAGCCAGCGTCTCCTGCCTGTGCTGATGGGGATGGACAGGCTTTGGCTGTGGTGCCCACTCAGAGCCAGTGTGAATCCTGTGTGAACCTCCTTAATCCTCTAGCTTCCACCTCACCCCAAATATTGCAGTTCAGCATTGCAAGAAAAAGTGCTTGCTATCTGGTTTATTTAAGTCTGCTGCCTCATTATTTCCTTGGATCCTCCCTGGATTTGACAAAGTGGGATGTGGCACAGCACTGCTCCTAATCCACCTGCTCCCCCCTGTTCTTGGGTTTCAGCTCTCTCTCTGTTCCACCTCCCTTTCACTGTCCCATTTTTTTCCTTTTCACTGAAAAGACTTTGCTGTATTTACAAGTGTCCCTTCTAGTACTGTTCTGTGCTTTTGAACATCCCCATCCCTTTTTTTCCAGATCTTTTACACCTGAAGATCCTCCCCAGAGTGTACATCTACAGGTGTCCTCTCGCAAGCTCCTTGGGAGCTGGGGTTTGGTTCATTTTAGATCTGGAGTTGCCCTTAGGGATGTTTTCCCAGAGCTACAGATCCTGGGACCCCCTTTCCCCTGCTCGCAAGTTGGTGGGTTACAGGCCAGACAACCCCATATGGCATTTTGGGCGCTGTAGCAGAGGGAGGACTGCTGTGCCCTGGGGCTCCCAGGTGATGCTAGGTGCTAGGCGTCCATTGTTCAGCTGAAGAGTGAGGAAGGGGTACCCAAGCTCAGCCTAGCTCTTGGGCATCCCTTTATAACATCCCTCTGCGCTGGTTGGGAGTGGGACTGCTAGCTCCCAACGCCTTGGTGGCAGGATCACTGAAGCAAGGGAGCAGCTCCATGGCATCACTCCAGCCACAGGGCCTCCTCATCACTGTCCTGCTTTTGCAAGACAGTGCCATGCATTTCTAGGTCCTTTGGGAATGCTGGAGCAAAGAAAGTAAGTTAGTGCCCTCTGGGACCCTTGTGCAGTCATGCAGCAGGGAGATGCTGAATTTCCATGCAAATCAAGACCTGCCTTTTCAGGTCATCCTGCGTGCACTCAATTCAACAGGAAACTTAAATGTTTCTCTTTTTTAGATCATTATTTCCCCTCTTCTGTGGGAATACCATGCCAGACCTTATTTCCTCACCTTCCTTTCCGCCCGCTGGCCTGCAGGGAAGAATCTAGGCAGGCTGAGGTGAGGAAGGCAGCCATGGCCATCCAGCACATCCTCTACTTGGTGCAGTTGCCAAGCTCTCCCTCCGTGTCCAATGCACGTTGGCTAACCCAGGCTCTGTGGACGCAGGGGAAGTCTGGATGCAATCCCTCATCCATTTAAAAAGCCCAACTATTGGAACGCCCTGCTGAACCCGGGACAGGCAGGTCTCTGAGGCACTGTGTGTACAGTGGAGTCACCAGCGCAGTGATGGTTTTGTTTTTCACCAAATTGATGATCTTGTTGTCTTATATAAGGGTTTTGGCCACCTCTGTGAAGTGGTGCCGTTCTCTCGGCTTCCTTCTCTGAACTAGACGTGCCTACATCAAAATCTGTTTGCTGAGTGAGAAGCCATTAGTGTTTCCAGAGATGATCCTCAGTGCATTGCTGGCTGATGCATTTGTTCTCTCCTCCTGTGTTTCTAAGTAGCAAAGAATGTATAAGTAAATATTGTTTGGGGAGGGGGGGTAGAAATTGGTAATGGAAAAAATAACTTGAACAAGATTTGATAAAAACGCACTGTTTTGATTCAAACTCATGGGTTACAAGCATTTCCTGCAGGCCAGTGGGAATTGGAAGACTGTCTTTGTGGGACTTTGAAATCTTAGACATTTCAAAAGTGAGACAATCTCTATGCCTGTTACAAAACATCAGACAGCAATCAAGTTGTATCTTAGCGAGCAGCTATTTTAGGTAGTACAACCAGCAGAACAAAATCCAACCTCTAGCTTAGGCCACAGCGTGAGTATCATTTCTTTTAACCTGCCATTGCTATGAGTATATTAATACATTTTTCTTCTAGAATTTGAACCCACAGAGGGATTGCTGCCATCTTTTAATAAGCCACATTGACGGGAGGAGATTAACCCCTGTTATTAGGAGTTGAGCTAAATCTTGGGTGAAGGCATTAAGCTGAACCACAAATCTGTGCCACTGGCAAAGTCCCTGAGTAACTCCCTAACTGGCAAAATGCTTTGTCTTGCTTGGATTTAAAACAGACCTGCTCTGAGGAGGGTTGCTTATCAGACCTGTTTTCCCCTCACTGGTTGAATGATGGAGCGCAGCCGCCTGGTCCAGGACCTCCCGATATGCCGGGAGGAGAGGGATGAGCCAGGTAATGGTGGGTGCGAATCCCCAGCCCGAGGAGCCAAGCCTAAGCTAAGCTGCTGTCTTGCTCCAGAGCTCTCGGTCAGTGCAAGCATCACCTGGTGACCAGCCCCGAGCTCGCTGAGCCCAGCTGGCCATGCCATCATCACTGTGGTGAGATCAAAGCTGGGATGAACTGAGGTTCAAAGGCTGAACTGAAAAAAAAAATTAAAATCAAGCAATGTAATTTAAGCTTCCTCCAAAACACCCATGTCTGGGGGCTTGGAATGCGCTTTCTGCTCTTGGAGAAGCCATTGGTCACTTCCAATCTGCAAACACCACTTTTCAGTGAGGAACTGAAACACTTTGGCCCTTAGGTTCTTCCTAGTTTTCCCTTAAAATCAGTAATTTTCTGAAACAGCACTGTTGTTAGGTTTCCTCTTCCTCCCATGAACTGTTTTTCACCCATAAAAAAGAAGAAATTCCCCAGCTCAAAGCCCGGGTGTCCTCGAGGCCGGAGGAAGAGTCACAAGGTTTTCTGTGGCTCTTCAGTCTGGAAGATGTACTCGTAGATCAGCTGGGTCCAGCCTGGCACTTCCAGGCTGCCTGATCGGTCATGCTTAATTGCTAATTAGCTACCTCCAGCCCTTTCTCTGGGAATTATGATAATGAACATAAAGAACTGTTTATTCTAAATGAGACTTCCTGAGGGTAACAGCCTCCTCGGTGGCTGTAGAAATGGAAAGCAAGCCTGAGGAAACACCAGGGCGCTGTGGTTTTTGGCAACAGATGATAAACATTTCTCTGTGGAAGGAGCAGAGCATGTAATTTACTGCCCAGCTCTAACAAGAGCGGTCTTGACCATTTTGCTGTTCTCTGTCAAAACCCAACAGCTAAATCCTGGTCAGAAACTGTGCAGTTGACGTTTTTGTAGGTAGCGGCATAAAACTTATTGGACTCTGTCTTTGGAAAATTAATTCATCATTTTTATAAGATCTCAGATGTTATTGTAACTGCTTCATTGCTTGTGGGGGGGCAGACGGGTCCTGTCCATCCTTCTTTAGAGGACAA
Source organism: Limosa lapponica baueri (assembly GCA_002844005.1). Classification (NCBI taxonomy): domain Eukaryota; kingdom Metazoa; phylum Chordata; class Aves; order Charadriiformes; family Scolopacidae; genus Limosa; species Limosa lapponica. The sequence goes on along the minus strand of KZ505955.1, from coordinate 181,799 downwards.
TGGTGGTGGGATCAGGCAGCACATAGACACTTGCGCAGATGTGTTCAAGGGCAGGAGGCCTCTGTTGGACTCCCTGATAGGTTTGCATCGCACAGGTAAAAAGTGATGATCTAAAGCCACTGAGCTTGCTCCTCAAGCACAGTCATCAGTCATTTTTATCAATCCCCAGCAGCATTTACCTCAAAGATCTTCTCCTGGCAAGAACTCATCACAGTTGCTGCTTTACTGCAAACGTGGTGACATCCCAGCGGGCAATAGAAGTCCTGTTGTCCCTGTTTTACCCCCCAGGACATAGGACTGGAGAATATATCAAAACAGAGCAATGCCTGGGCGAGTGATGGACGCAGGCTGCTGGCCCACTGCCAGGCCCACGCTAGCACATTCAAAATTGGCTTGGGTATCTTTGAACATTACCGCACCATACCGCTTGTGAACAGTGAACTGAATTAAATAAAATTCAGAGATTCAGGCTATGTGCCAGTGAGAACAGGACCTGTGCAGTCTGGTAATGCTGATGGGCAGTGCCCACAGCTTCCTGGCACAAGCTGTTGGAGGACCATTGGGCAAGATGGGGTCCACATGGGCTCAGTGGTGGGGCACCGTCAGCTGGTTCCTCAAAGGGGTTAAGTCAAGGACCTTGATACCAGTGTAGTAATGGCATGCTGGGCTAGAAAAGAACTGGACCTAGAGACTGGAGTGCCCATTGCCATGATTTTTCACCCCAGCCTTGAGTTTTACAGTTGTCCCACATTAGACATCCACATTAGACCCCAGACTGGGGTCCCTGGGCTGACACTGAGCTGCTGTGGCAGCCCTCAGTGTCGCGCTGTGATGCTCTGACTGCATCTTCTGCAGGACCGCATCTGTTTAACCATTCTGGCAGATAAAGTAGAAGTTGGACATTGACTGGAAAAGTATGGGGGGAGCAAACATCATCTCTGATGACTTCAAGGAGCGCTGACAGGGAATGTGGAGTTTTGGAAACAGTGATTCAAATAAAGTCACTGTGGCACACAGCAGTGACCTTATGAACATGCAAAGCACTCACAAATTAAGAAAAACCAGTGTTAACCACATGCCAGCATAATTTGCACTGGACTTCTGTGGTTCTCTGTTATGATTCAGCATTTAATTACATGATTGTAGTCTGGGTTTTTTCGTTTTGGTTTTTTTTTTTTTTTCTAGTTCTGTTTCTGGAAGAGTTTCCTGAGAGGTTCAAACGCAACGAAGTTTTAGTATTGCAACATCTCCCTGGTTTACAAAACAGCTTAATCCACAGGGAGGGTCACTGGAGCTGCGCAGCTGAGGGGGCGGCTGCCCTTGTCTGCAGTTCTGCAAACAGAGTTCCCCAAAGAGCTCCCCCAAGGCCGACCCCTCTCTCCAAGAGCTCCGGGTTCTCAACGCTTGGCTGTCAAACCACGGGTGCGGGCCCAGCCTCCCACGCCGGGAGAGGCATTTCTGCGTGGGGTAGCTCAGATTGTCTCCTCACGGAGGTACCTGCAGAGTTTCCCCACCCCAGGGCAGGATTTGGTGCAGATTTCCCCTGACCACCTCCTGTAGCAGTGAAGCTGTGAAAGAGTTTTAAAAAAATTGGATAACCCTGCTGAAAATTGCAACACTAAGGCTCAGGTTTTCCCTGCTATCCCTTAGCCAAGGCACGGGAGTTAAGAGATTTGCCATGCCATTGCCAGGCTGAGCCACTCTCCAGAAGCGTCTGCCCCTCTCCGTTGAATACAGGAGGGACCTGGGCTTATCCAGGCCCTTCGCTGTGCTCGCTGACGGGATGAATTTGAGATGGATTTCTGCTGCTTCACAGAAAATCGTGTATAGTTATAACATGGGGTGTGATGGCATTGATTATCCTGCACTAGCAATGCGCTAACGTGGGGAACTCTGTCCTGCTCCATACGTATCCGCCTTCTGTGCCCTGTCATAGCTGTGGCTTGAAAATATATTTGGTAGTAGTAAATCTAAGGAATTATCTAAGTGAGACGTCCAAAAAATCTAAGTAAGGAACTATCAGTTTTCTTGGAGGTCTCTTTATGTTAAAGTTAGTTTCTATTTGCAGCACTCATACTCTAGTGGTTAACATCATGGAAGCAAAAACATATTATTACTACTACCGATACTAATTAGGAGTGTGGAAAGGTCCAGAAATCCAAGTCAGAGAAAAACATGTAATACGACACATTTCTAAATGAAGGCGTACTTCTTATTTCAAGAAAGAGTGGGGAGTTTTGTGCCAGCAAACACCACTTGAGTTCTCAGTAGAAGCCTCAAGCTCTAAGTGCAAGCAGGAGAGCGTGGTGGTGTTTTCACGTTATGGACCCCTCTGCGTGTGATGACATTGATTACTGCTGAGCACCAATGCTGTGGATTTTGCTGGATCCTTCAAAGAACAAACAAAAATATGGGGTCAGGGTGACCTACTGCCACCCCCAGTTTGTCAGTGTCACTGTAACTTGAATTGCTTCGCTATCTCCATGTTACTAAGGGCAGCATGTTTTTCTACTGCTTGTAATGCGATTTGCAAACTTCATCTATAACGAAGTACTCTGCTTAATGTCCTGCCTTACCTTTCATTTGATTTTTATTGTTGCATTTTAGGAGATTCACCCACAGAAGTGTCTGTGTGGGCAACAGTAAAAAGCCCAAGGTAAATTTATTCTGACTTACTATCTGCAGTTGCAGGAGATAATAGATACTAGATTTCTGTTATTATTGTGTTTCATTTAAATAAAAACCATATGCCCAAAGTCAGCGCCTTGGAGATAAGTCAGACATCTGGCTGAGATTCCACATTTGGGAATGTAAATGATGCAGATGGTGAGATCATAATGCACACCGTGCCCATCGGGTTATAACAGTGATGAACAAGCACTTCATTTGGTAGAGAAGCAGGGAAAAAAAATCCAAACTAAGAGGTGAAATTTCTCAAGGAATGTGCATGATATTCATTTCATTTTGGAGTTTACATGCATGTGTTTGGGGGAGTCTGCTTTACACCGCATGCCAAACCTTTATTCCAAATATATCGGAGTGTGCCAGATATAATATAGCGTTTTCAAACAACTTTGTAGAATCAGATTGATATCTCAGGCTGTAAAAATGTCGGGTTTTCTTCCTTGGAGTGTTTTGGGAATAAAAACCAACTTGTGAACAGAGTAGGAAAGAAAAAAACTAGTTTCTTTTATTCTTCATGAAATGCGACCTCCACAAAAGTGCAGTGGTGTGAACTGTGCAGTGGGCTCAAAGACAATGCACATGTATTGCATGTAGATAAATAGGTGGGAATGTAGAAGCAGTCCATACTGGCACAAAAAGTATGTTCTGAGAGGAAAAGAGGTATGAATGTTTGTCTTTACTGATATTTATTTAGCTTCAGATCTAAATTTAGCATTGTCTCTACAGGCTAACACTGATGGATGCCTTGAGTGTACAGTGTATTTACCTGCAATGTCACTTTTTGGAGACAAAAATACACAAAAATATACTACTTGTGCTTATTTAAGTACAGCATCAAGTTGAAAATGTCTGGAAGGTTAGTAGTGATGGTCATAGCATGAGATACGTTAGAGAACCGTAAGTTAATAGGAAGAAATCACCCAAACTTTCCCAAGTTGTTTGCTTTAAGTGAAGGTGGCAGCTCTTGCCTATGGTTCATCCTGGGCAGTTGATCAAGGTGGCATCTGCCATTGCTTGCCAACACTTCCCACAGGTGATGGGGCACCATCCTGCTGCTGGCCGAGGCCACAGCCATAACTTCCCTGCTGAAAAATATCTCAGTGTTGTCACTCACTCTATTTGGAAAAGAGATTTAAGAGCCAAAGGTGT
>KZ505955.1:156675-175500 GCA_002844005.1 Limosa lapponica baueri | reverse complement strand
CAGTGGTGAGAGAAGTTGTACAAGTCTCCTCCCAGAAGTCAACACGCTTGAAGCTCCCTGTGCGTTCATCACAAGCAATCCCCACCAGCTCAGGAACACATCTTCACCAGCCACCTAAGGATGGGAGGGTCAAGGTTTATAGGTTTGTGACCTTCCCCCTCAGTTCCCTTGCGCATCCCAAAGATTGTTTTACTTCAGTTCTCCACCCCAGCAGCAAGGGCTGCCCCACAGTGGGTCTCCTTTTCCTTTGGCTCATTTCCACCCCTTCACTCTCAGTGTTTCACAGCTGGCCAAAGCAAAGTGCCTCTTGGTGCTATCTCAGGGTGTTCAGGCTTCATGCCTGGTAGCAGAGCCCATCCCCAGTTTTGGGGCAGTGGGCTAGAGGAGGGAGAGCTGGGGGTGGAGGAGAGACTTTCTTTCATCTGGAGCATGGTTGCAAATAGCAAGCAGGCAGAGTGAAACGAGGGATGAGTTGACTTGATAGCATTTCAGCATCTCATAAAAGTCTTGTGTTTTACCTCAGTAGGTTATTCAGGGCTAAACCCATCTTCCAGCAGCAGGGTGGGGAGAGAGGAGCGGCAGCCAGTGCCAGCTCAGTTCAGTGAGGCAATAGGAAATGGGCTCTCCACAAGGGCTGGGGCTGTGGTTTGCTCAGCTAGGGCACGGCACGGTTGCTCCTGCAATTACTACTTGGCTAATGAGCGGTTGACACCAAGTTGAGGCTCTGTCTGGCTTGAAAGCTGAGCCTTGTGTGGGACATGGCGCAGCAGGGAAATGGAAGGAATTTTCTGAAAATAGCTTTGCTTCTTATTTTTAAAACTGGCCTCATGCCACCCATTTGCTCACAAATTAAAGAGTAGCGGGATGGACTGACTTTTAGTGGGCACCACTGGTCTGGTGTACTCGGTGCTGTAATCACCGTGGCCGATTCGTTGGCAGGAAGATGGGACGGATGGTGTTCCTCCTCCTGCCATTTTGAACAGAGGAGCTAATGGGCACACCGGAAAACTGCTTCATGAACTTCCCATCATCTGCTGACTGCGGAGCAGCACCAGCTACACAGGCAACGCAGATACCACTGCCGCGTCCCAGATACCAAGCCTTCTAGTGACACCATATCAATAACAGCTCGTTCCAGTAATGCTTGTCTGCTTAGCGAATTGTTTCAGGATTTACTCCGTCCACCCTACCCTGCAACAAATAACCTGCAGATGTGTGGCTTTAAAAATAATCCTTGGCACTGGGGCTATGGTACAGCATCACTACATAATTCAACATGCTTTTGTACTGTGTTGTTTTAAAAATGAATCTTCTCTGCATGCTGGAAGCAGTTCATAGAGACAGATTCTGTCCTAATAGAGACTTCTCTGTATACAGAGAGTATTTTGCTATCGTCTCTGTGGACAATAAACATGGATCTGACTTGTGAACATGTTATGCGAGGAATTATTTCTTTCCTTGTCCAATTCATTAAGTCTGTACACTTAATAAGCAGTTTCAGTTTTTACAAGGTCCTCTCTGGGAACAATAAAACAGAGAGAAAAAGGAGAGAAACATCTGGATCAGTGAAACACTCTTGAAATAATGTCTTTTTTTAGTGTCTTTATAGAGATTTCCAAGGGCTTATATTAAGAAGTTAATTCCATTGCTGCTATTTATGCTGAAAATATACTAGAAGCACAATTTTAACTTCATTTTGTTGCTTAGATAGTGATCAGAGCTGGCCAACTCTTTTGTTTGAAAATATCGTCATGACAAATAGCGTTGTTTGTATTTCATTCAAGATTTACTATTTTTTTTCAGTTTTTCCCCATTTAAAATTTTATTGTGAAAATGGAAAGATGGGAGAGAAAACAGTGGGAGGGGACCAAAGCTGCAATTCCGTTGCAATTTAGCAAATCACTTTTTTTTTTTTTTTTTTTTTTGTTTCTTTGGGTTTTCTTTGTCTGTTTTACACTTCTTTAATATTTTTAAAGAATATCTGCCAGTGATACTTTTTTATTTGGTTACCTACAGTTTTGTACACTTATGAACAATTTGGAGCTAAGATGCTCAGGGGCTGGAGCATATTATATTCAAGAACAGCCCAAGGGAGCCGTGTTTGCTCAGTCTGGAGGAGAGGGTGCGAAGGGGCAAATTTAACTGGTGTTTCCAACTACCTAATGAGGAGCCACAGAGAAGACAAAGGCAGACCTTCATCAGAGGTGCACTTCTAAAGGACATGATACAAGAGCCATGAGTTGCAGCACGAACATTTTAAGGGGGAAAAATGAAGTGCTTAAGCACTGGAAGAGAAGTGAGGCCATCTCCATCCCTGAAGACATTCAAAACTCACCTGGGCGAGTCTCTGAGCAGTTAACCCTGCTGTCAGGTGTGCTTGGATCAGATGATTTCCAAAGGGCCCTTGCAACCCAAATTATGCTGTGAATCTATTTTTCTAAAATTACAGTGAATTTTTTTTTCCTGTGATTTATTTCTGCCGCTTATAGGATGGCTGAAACTTTGACTTGAAAAATTCCCCCTGTGCTGAAGCAGGGTCATGCCCCAGTGACTCTAAGCCAGTACTGGAAGGATAAAAATCCTTAGGCATAAGTGGGTGTTAAGCACCCTTATGTGATTAATAATGTATCAAATTAGATCACTATGCTTTTTGCACTCTTATAAAGTGTGTGCTCTGAAGATAGGAGCCATTTCATACCCCTTGTGTGTAGATGGTATATAGAGAGTGCACAGTTTCCCAGTAATCTGGGACTATTCACATAAACTCCATACTCTGCATGGTGTTTTGTCCTTTCAAGATGAGTTTTCCACACCAGACAGGCAGAGATTCCAAACACAGACATCTTCCTCACGCTCTCTGTTAGTTTCCAGCTCAGTGCTGGAAACCAAAGTGTCATCTGGACATTGTGGGTAGCCAGCATAGAGAACGAGGCCCTCAGAGCTGCATCGTTCTTTAATTATTTTTCCATGCTATTTGACTTTCCTAAAAGCTGATGGTTTTTATGTCTGGCTCTCTCCACTTCTAGATTATTTAAATCGGAAGTGTTAGCCTGGCTGGACTTGCTTGCTTGCTTTCTTCCTGGAGCTGAATTTCAAGAACCATCACAGATCAAAATGTCTGGATTAAGTATCTGTGTCAGTATCTAGGGTGCGGATGGATGGTCTAGGGTATAGGTAGATGGCATGCCTGTGGGGGATGTAGAGGAGCAGGGGGTACGTGTCAAATCCCACATCCATGAAAACCAGGAAGAGGTTTGCAATGTTTTCCAATAACAAATGTCAGCCAGACTTAATCGATTAAGTTTGTGCCATGAGGGATTATCTGAAACTGTTCTTCCAAGAAGTCCAACTGTAGCCCATTCTCAGAACTGAGCGTGTTCTTACCCCTCATCCCAAATCCTGGTCCGAGCCTGGTCCCAGCTTGACACGTTCACGGCAAAGCTGCTGGGGATTTCTGCAGAATCAGGATTGGGCCCATATGTGGCAGCTCACCCCTAAGTGAACACAGACCGAGTTACTAGCTTGTCTCTGAAGGTTAATTGGGATTTATGTCCTGTTTGGAGAGCTAGCTTCAGAGCTCTGACTTCCTTGCATAGTTTCTATGATGTGTTCTTCTGTGCATGCATGTGTGAAAGGCGCTTGCCTTCTATTGTTTATCGAAAGGAGTTTATTAGCCGTTGCTTATGCAGCATTTTTTGTGATCTTGTTGATGAAAGATGCTATATAAACGGGGTTGGATTGGACTGGATTCAGTAGGTCTGAGAGCTTGCCAGCGATTTATTGCTGTTTGGCTCCAGCGACCGAGCACCAGCACAGCAGCCGGCCAGCCAGCGCAGCTCCTTGCAGCGCTGCTCTGGCTCTGCCTTCCCTCCTGAAATGGAATTTATTACTCTGTATCTCGCATGGATATTTGGTAGGAAATTGGAGCTACAAAATGAAGAGTCATGGAAGTTTAAAAAAATCCTAGAGACAGGACAGATGTGCTGTGATTAGTCCTGTACTCTGGCTCACCTTGGGTTAGATAAATAGTTGAATGTGTGCCGTCAGCAAGACATGCTATTTACAGACTTGGAAGGAAATTTGGCTTGCAGCCCTCTAATTGGAAGTCAGAGATGGTGGAAAAAAAAGGTTTTTGCTCACTTTTCATACTTTAAATCTCAAAGCAGTGAGTTATTTTAAATCACCATCTCAATCTTGGATCATTTCAATTGAGATTTAGAAGGCTACTTGTTCTTAGAAATGACAATGTATTTATGAGGATACATTATACTTTGCCAGTGCATTAGACTATGTAGTAAATGTGAGCAGTGCTGTCCGTGTATAAAATTAATTTTTTTTCTTCCCCTCAAATTTCACACCTGTCAAACATTAATTTGATTCTGAAAAATCCATACAAACTTCACCTGCAAAACTAAACAGAATTGTTTTCTGGTACAATGCCAGAAAATAAAAGAAATTTGTAAGAAAACAGAGCAAGACAAAGCTGACAGTGTGTATATAAAACTGAGTCTAAGCAGATGAGAACAGTCAAAAGCCTTTTATTTAATCATTCTGCTATTTTTGACATGCTGTCTAGTGATAAACCACATGAGCATTCCCTTGCATTAAGAAAAAAAAAAAATCAAATAAAAATCCAAGAGAGGGGAAGAAAGTATAATGCAGCACTGAAGGAATCACATATGTGATTTTGAGGTTGATGTTCACATGCATGTAAAATATCCAACAAATGGCTTTTCCAGTGTCAGCAAGGGTAATTACCTTTTTGAAGTTGTGTAATATTTTCCTTCTGAGAGTTCCCTTCATTGCTCAGAGAATATTCACAGGCAGATTTTCACTTAGTCATTTTTGGACATTGGTATGCTAAGTGAGACACAAACACTGATGGTGACCAGTACCTCCAGGTGGTCTGTGCTACAGAAAAAAATGCTGATTAGCCTGGGGTTCGTCAGTGTGTTGGCAGCGCCAAGGCTCTGGTTGGGCTAGTGGCTGAGAAGGGACCAATGTTAGTTCTGGCCCTGTAGCACAGTGTTATGGCTTCCCCAAAAATGTGAAGCCCTAGTCGTATGGCTCATGCAGAAATCCCAGTGTGACCTTTTTCTTTCATTACACGTGACAAGAAACATTTTAAAAATTCTGTATTCTGCACCGAAGAGTTTTAGTTGCCACTTCTTCCTGCAGCAAGCAGAAACTCATGAACTCATTTTTTTCTTTTGGGGCTGCCTGGAGGGTTTTCATACCAACCCCTTTCCCTGCATCCCAAAAGTCCTAAAATAGTCCAAAAGTGATGGTTTCCTGGTACTGCCGATCTGCTGACACAGGGAGATGTGTTGGGGAAGCAGTCTGCCTGCCCAGATTTCATCTGAACACCCCCACTGAACATCACATCGCATCTCATTTTCTTAAATTAGACCATCATGGTGAGATGTCCTGTGCTGTATCCATAGAGAACAGAGGTCCAGGGACTGCTACAAAAAGGACATAGGACAGATGTTTTTGGTGGTTATAGTCCCCACACCCATGAAGTTTTGCACAAAAATGTGCATTCTCCATTTTCATGCAGGTCGGCACCAATCATAATTCCAAGTGCCACCGATTCCCATGCAGGATGGAGGGTTTCTTGAACCCCTCGAGATCTTTTTCTGCTCTTTTATAGAGGCATGAGCTTCATGCATTCACGAATATTGCACTCTTCAGGGGCTGCAAACCATCGTATCAGTTTGGAAGGTCCCTTCTGAGAAGAAGGAACCACAGTTCATACTCCAGCACCATAAAACTCCCTTTGACCATAAAAAGATGACATGAAACAGCACTGTGAGGAGAGAAGGAGTCAGTTAACAACAGATTACAGTAAGGAGCAGCTGAGGAGTGTGTCTGAGAGCTTTCAAGAACATTGGCCAGAGCCCCCCTGGGTAAGTGCTGGCACAGTTTCCCAGAGTCAACAGAGGTCTGTGGCTTTTGCCAGGGGAGGATCTGGTCCCTGGCTCGCGTTCATGGAAGAGGAGCCTAGGACCTGTGAATCTTAGCAAAACCTTCCCATTAACAATAACTGGAATGGGATTTCATTTCTAGTACCTGTCTTAATAACCAGAGCTGAGCAAAAGGGCAGATAGCAGGGCTTTTTTTAATTATTTTTCTAAGAAAAAGAAAATCATTATATGTGGGTAAATTTATTTGACTTAAGTAACTGACAAGAAACATGGCTTAGACTCAGGCAACACATTAATCACTGAAAATCTGACTTTCAGAAAAATCAAGTAATAAATTGCAGTGATTTGCTGCCAGAGGTCTGAGTTCCAGCTTTGCTGGTGAAGGATGGCTCTCTGTGAGTGTTCAGGCAGATCCTATTTTATTCAGTCGTTTAAGAGAAACAAAGAAGTGTTCCTCTTCAGTCATAGGTGCTGCAGCATTTTCTAGGCAGTGGAAGACAGGCACCATAAACTCTGTTATTCCTGCTGGGCTGGGGCAGTGACTGGAAGGTCTTGGGCTGTCCTTGGACCTTGTGTTACACCCAAAGCGAACATAAATTATCTCTTTACAAAACTGTGAAAAAGGACTAAGTCTGGAAATCATGGCAAAGTGTATGCTGAGCAAGTGTCTGCAGGGAGGCCATCCTCTCTTACTCAAGATTTCGGTATGTGTCCCACAGAAAGGCAAACAAAAATAAAGTGCATTCAGTTTTACACCATGTTGCCATAAATCTTCTCTCCATGTGAATTACAGCGAAACTGTGCACAGCTACTGAGCTGCTTCCTTCATACACTTGCACTGCAGATGGGCTCTGTCTGTGCGTGCTTTGGCAGACAGACCTGGCCCTCATTTCAATTTTATATAGAGTTTGAGAAAAACTAAGTTTGGGGGTTTTTTTAAGGTACCTTTTTGGCTTGCTTTTTTAGCTGTCTAATTATCTTTTGTAAGTTAATTGCTGTGTTTTATTTTATTTGCATTTTTGCTGCACTGTGGATTTCTCAAAGTCAGGGTGATCAAAAAGAAACTCTGGGCAGGCACAATAAAGAGCCTTTTTAACAAAGACCCCTTTGTGCAATTAAACACAGCCATGCCATGGCTTTTGCTGACTCAGGTCTTCAAGGTATGGCACAAGTTCTTTTGAGTTCATGTTATGACGTTGTCTGAAGAAATCTGGTTTTTGTTGTTTTTTTTTTTAATATTTTTTCACAACAGGAAATCACCTTTTTGATTAAATACACTTGCTTGACTGTATTATCATTCTTTTCTATCAGCACCGACCTTGGAGAATGGTGTCGATGCATTTAAGCCCAGCTAAAATGTTAAGCAGCTCTTATGCCCCCTAAAATACAACTCTTCTGACACTCAGGTCAGAAATAGCATGTCAGAGAGGGGGGATCTGACCTGCCTGACCACCTACAGAGCTGCTGCATCTTCCAGTGAAGCGACCTCAGGCATCAGCTGAGCTATGGAAACCGTCCATGCGTGTGCTCCCACCCCTGATGAATGGGAGTTAAAGTGCCACTGTTCGAATTACCTCTGCTGGGGTGGAGCCATCCTGGAGGCTGACTGTCTGTCTGAACCCCAGTGTTAAAGGGCAATATTTTATCATAAGAACTCACTTTCTGACTCAACATAAGGTTTTCTGTGTCTGCTTTGCTCCTAGGAGGCAAGTGTTTCCTGGAGTGGACTCTCTTTCTTCTTTTGACATCTTTAGCAAGAGCTTCCTTAACATACTATGAACATCTGAAACCAGTATAAAGCTTTTCTTTTTTCCTTCCCTTCACTTTTCCCCTTTGCCTTCCCTTTTTTCACTCATTAAATGGCCATCATGTACCTTTTTCAACATAGTCATCATGATAGAGTTTTGGAGTTGCCTCTTTGCTCAAGTCAACCAAAACCTCGATAAGCAGCTCCAAGCCAGCCGTTGTCCCGAGTCACTGACACCTTACTGCAGCGGGTTAATTATCACTTAAAATGTTTATCCTGTTATTGTTTGCATTTCCAAAGCATTTCAGCTGCTGTAAGACCCTAAATCACTCCCTTCCCTCTTGCACAGAGGTATGTTCTCAGTTCAGCAGTGTCCCTGCGCAGTGCGGGAGGTGGGCTGGGGGGAAAACGGCAGTCCTGCACCAGGTGGAAACAATTATGGGGAAAAAAACGTGGTCCTCACTGGATGAGTTACTGCTGATAGCTGCCAGATAAGCTAACTTAATAAAGTGGTGGCTTAATTAAGCCACATTCCTTGCATCTTACCTTTCGTCCTGCCTGTCTGGGGCGATGCTATCATGCAGCTACCGCTTTGCAAGGTGGGGCGGGGGTTGCTGTGCTGGGGGTCCACTGTGGGGTAGGAACAGGGGGGACCTGTGGGTGATGTGACATGGGAGCACTCCCGGAATGCTCAGATCCTTTCTCAGTCTTCAAGGTGGTGGGCCACGAAAGCCTGCAACAAAGGCAGATCTGCTGCTTGCCTGGTCATAGATGTGTTTATTGGTATCAGAGGTTTGACCCTAAGTCCCATCTTCTGACATTCAGTGCTCCAGGAGCACCTTGGCCTCCAGAGCAGAGGGGAGTAGCTCAACGTCTCCCTGCTTCTCCTGCAGCTATCTGTCAGAAAAAAAGGGTGGCTTTGCTTTGATAGAGTCCCTATCACTGTGGATTTTCTTACAGGTAACACAGAAGCTAGACGTTGCATTCATCAAAATCACAGTGCCCAAAACCCTCTGCAAATTTGGGCTTGTGCGTGTTCATGAGTGAAGATCGCATGAGAATCAGAAGTTGCTGATATATTTTTAATAGTTCAAGCACCTCATTAAAAGCTGTAAGAAAAACATCTGCCAGAAGTTTCTCCTTTTGGAAACCAGATTTAAAATTTAATGAATAAACTTTACTTCCCTGTAGATCCAGATTTTAGTGGCTGAACTTCTTACACAGCTGTGAATTAGTTAGTGTTCGATGCGTGCTCACATGTACAGCCACGTAGCAACCGCCTTGCTGAAAGTTATTCAATAGCTAAAATTATCAGTGGGGACCCCCTCTTATCTCTCACTATGTATAACGAGATCGCTGCTGTGCAACGTTGATTAGACATGTCAACCTGGAGCTGGATGACTGAAAATGAGTATTGCTATTAAAATGCCTTTGCTAATGATCAACTCGTGTGTCCATCATTTTGACAGATTTCTCTTTAGGAATGTAAAAAGCTAAAGCATGCAGGAATCCCAGGGTTGCGATGCAATGTTCAGAGAAATGGGTATTGTTGTATTGTATTTCCTGTGCATTAACCCTAAAGTAGCAGTTACCCTGGCAAAATCTTGCTGATGGCTGAAGCTTGCTGTTGAGTACAGGCTACGCTAATACAGGGATCTGTAATCTTGAATTGGGAACCGATTGTTGAGGGGAATTGGTTTCTGGAGGGTAATACTGGAAGCAAGGCATCCATCCTCTGAACCACTTCTTTAGGTGTGACTTAGAGCTTTCATGATGGGAAGATTCATCAGAAATTAAAAGGGAGACTGAAAACAAGTATTTTCTCAAAAACATCACATCCCCCTGTGGAACTCATTACTGCAAGGTGCCTTTGAAGCTACGGATTTCAGGAGGGGCTTGGATATCTGCCAGGGCTTTAACTGGAGCAACCCCTGGCAAGGTTACCCGGGGCTATGCTTGTTTCAGGGTGCCAGGGCAGTGTTTAGTGGCCATAACTTAGTGTGTGGCTGTGGGAAAGGTGTTTGACAAGTGGTTTGGCTATTAGGAGAATCCAGAAATACAGATAAAACCACAGTTTTGCCATAGGAAAGCCAACAAGTCAGCCAAAAGTCATCACTGATCAAGTTGAGAGGAGAGAGACAGCTCCTGCAATGTTCCCAGCCCTTACCCAGGAGCAGGCTGTGCTGGCTGAGGTTCACATCTGCTGCCACAAGCCGCTCCAAGGGTGGGAGTCCTAAGGGTCCTAAGCCTGAAAATCACGTGGGAATTCCCAGGGAGAAGGGTAGAAATGATGAAAGCTGCTGCTCCCTCTCTGGTTAGTTCTGGTTGGCACAACCCTGCAGGTCAGCGTCTCATGGCAGGGGTGCACCCCTCTCCTTTCCCATCTCCTAGCCCTCTCTCAAGCCGGGCTGTGTCTTCCTCTGAAGAGCAGCTAGAAGCAAGCCTTTATCAGCCGCCCTTCTTCCACAGGCAGGAGGAGATGAATGTGCACTTGGAAAGCCATCGGCAGGGCTTGCAGCATATGAACAGCCTCCCCGATGCACCTTTGAACTCATTCCTCCTGCATTTGTTTGTCTTGCAGATAAAACTTCACAGCAGTGTTTGGACAAAAGTCTAATGAGGGACCACTGTTTGCATAACAAAGCAAGGCTTCCTCTTCAGATGTTCAACCTTCATTAAGCATAATTTATATTCCAGCTAATCTTTGGAAGAGGGTAAAATATGGAGCCAAAGTTTGTTTTTACATAGTTTGGAGTAATGCGTTGTTTGTTTTAAGTGGTCAGTTGCAATTGATAGTTGATTTAAATTCAACATAATGATGATTTGTGGTGCCTGTGTGTTGTCTAGGGGAGTGTTGTGTCATTAACTGCCATGGCTTTAGCACTCTTCTGCATCAGTTATTGAATTAAAGGATAAGACCAAATGGATGGTTTCCCAGTTTTGCAGATATTTCAGCATATCCACAAGGCATGAAAATATGTGAATTTGTAAAATACAGGGTTTTTTCCCCTCAGACTCATGTAGACTTGGTAAAATAGTGCACTGAACAGCAGTTTGCTTCTCTTGTGGCAGTCCTGGTAGCCACCACCCTGGGATCCCTCAAAGGTCACCAGGTCCCTACAGTGAGTAGCTCTGAGGGTGATACGGTACACAGCCATTTGTAGAGGCTCCTCAGCACTGCTGGGAGTCCTGGTGACTTGCTGTTATTTGCTGCCTAGAAAACAAACAAACAAACAGGTATAGATGAATGTCCAAATGTCATTACAGGTCAGTGTGTAAGAAACATTAATTTCTCAGCACTCAGACTTTGTTTGTATCATAGGCACCGAAAAAGTGTCTGATCCTATTGTCTCTTCTCAGCAGCTTTGTCCACCTACCTGTATAAGATACTCTCCCTTGCTCCAGTTGAAATACCCAATATGTCACTTATCACCTTCCAGGTTCATTAAAAGATGACAAATGACTGATAACATTTATCTTGTATGTACTCCTCGCTGAGACTCACTCCTTTCTGCAAGTTTACCTTGTAATGTCGGATGTTTGAAAACACCCTTCACCGTATCATGAAAATTATGACCCTAGTTGTGTGTACGGACAACTCCGAGGTGTGCTGAATCCTTTCAGCTCAAGGGAGCAGGGTCTTCAGAAATGACTCGTGATGTTGAGTGGGTCAGCATTGGGGTACCCAGCCCCTGGCTTCTCAGATGGCTGGCCATGCTGGCATTTGAAATGCCTCAAGGATGGAGTGGTGAATTTCCATGTTGTGTTCTTTAATGCTAAGATACTTCAAACTGCAAAGCTCAAGGTTCTCATCTTGTTTGGTTCATCACGTCCATGATCTACCCATGACTGTTTTTAAAAGCAGCACCAACCTTTAGAGAATATATTTATTTATTCATTTATTTATTTTATTGTTTTTCAGGAAAAAATGCTGTAAGGGTTATAAGTTTGTTCTTGGACAGTGCATCCCTGAAGGTATGTGATTTCACTGTTCTTACCCCTCATGTCCCTGTGCTTTTGTCTTTCCCTGTTTTCCCTGTTCTCTGCATTGCTGATTTGGAAAAGCATCCTGATATAACTAAAGGCTTGGCCGTATCTCATGCGTCCATGGGGTGAACTGTTTCCAAGAAATTGTTGGGAAAATAAAAAGATCAGCGTCTTCCAAAGGTTTCACTTAGCATGCCAAGCCTTGATCCTCCCCTAAGTAGCTGCACAGATCTTGTACCATCACCTGCTGCAAACAGAATGACACATTCATAGAATCACATAATGGTTCGGGTTAGAAGGGACCTTAAAGATCATCAGGTTCCAACCCCCTGCCGCAGGCAGGGACATCTCCCACCAGACCAGATTGCTCAAAGCACCATCCAGCCTGGTCTTGAACACTTCCAGGGATGAGGCATCTTGCCTAGGTACGTAGGAGGTCTCCGTGCATCCAGGAGCACACCCTTCCTGGCTGGTGGCTTGCACCATGTACCCCTTGCATCTGGCACAGCCAGTCTGGCTTGTAAGTGCACAGGGAGTGGGTGACTTGTGAGTTAGTCCTGCCTTTACCTATTTCCCGAAGACGTCAGTGAGGGAAGAGCATCACCAAACGGCATCTCTCTTCCATCGCCTCTCCTGGTTGTGGGCATGGCTTCCTTGTCACCAGGGGAAGAGGGCGGCGGGGAATTACTTGGGGTGATTCATGCCCTAGTGGAAAGAGACAGATACACTTCACAAAGGCAGTACCGGGGTCCCGATTCTTAGAGGTTGCTGCAATGAGATCTCACCTGGGAAAAGGCTGAGCTCTGGCTGCCTTAACTCTTGGGGAGGCCTCTGTTGTGTCTACCCAGCCCATAGCTGCACTGAGCAGTAACAATCTGACTTCTTCAGTCATTCCCACTGCTTTGCTCAATTCAGATGAAACCAGCTCTGAAGTTATAGGAGAAGAGGAACTGTCAGGCAGAAGCAAATGGCCAGAGGTGAAAAGCCAATAAACCTTGTTTGATCCAAAAAGCAGGTTTAAAAATCAGTTTGCAGTAACACATCCTTCTATTTGATGACACATGGAAAGGCTCAAGGTGACCTGAGAGTTTTCCCAGTTTGGGATGGTGATGTTTTGAAAAGAAAAGTGACAAATTAACATACTGGAGAGAGTCAACTGGTTTTCAGGTTACAGTCTCCAGCCAGCAGGGATTATAACCCAAACTCTGATCCTGCTGCTCCTTTTTAAGTTGTATCTTTGCTGCTGACTGAAAACACTAGAGAACACTACTTGCTAAATAAATAAATAATTGAAAAAACCCCCACATCTTCTCAAAATTGGAATAGTGTATTTGATGTCAGTTCGAGCCCCAGGGAGCTGGGTAGGGTTTGGGTGAAACCGATGCTCTCAAAGAGTTCCTCGTCCTGTGGTTTTGCAGCGAGTTTTTTCTTGGTGTGTGTGGCACAAGATGACAGCTCCAGTGTGAGACGGGCACTTGGAAGAGGTGGTTGTGCTGTGTCCTACCAGGAAGTTGTGTGCGTGGGAGGCAGAAGCCCTGAATCCTTTCAGGGTGGAAAGAAGCCAGGACTCTACAGTCTGGCCTCCAGCTTTCCTATGGATTTTGACAATTTTATACGCTGATTATTCACTAAATATAATGGATACAGCAGAAGAAGTAAAAGGACCAAAAATAAAATGAGAACTGTGGCAATATATATTATTTTAGGCTTCTAATTTTCATCTTTTGAAGTTTTAGGTGATTATGAAAGCAGCTTTTATTATGTACCCTGACTTGGCTTAATCCTGTCTATTAACTGCATCTCAGTAACCTGAGAGTTTCTGACGCTAATTGAATTTCTCTGCTGGCTGTGGCTTCTCTCCCTTTGTGTCTCCATTCTCCCTTTTTCAGCTTGATCTATATTTCCCCTTGAACTTCAGAGACCACAGCAATTGCTATAACATCTGAGATGATCTTGGGCCATTGGTGTAGGGATGAGAAACATGATTCAGTGAAGCACTCATTTCACTTACTCTGTTACAAGACATCACTTGGCTCTTCACACATTGTTTTGGCATAATCTTGACAGAGTAGCTGTATGAAATGCATATCTCGACACAGGCACATAAATACATTACAGATGTGAGCTTATTAGAGCACATCTGCACCTTTTAATCCAGTGCTGGCAAGTCAAAGCCGTGAGAAGTAGTTCCAGCCCTGTCTTCCCTGTGATTTACCAGTGGCTGCAGGGAGAAGGGTTGGGAGAGGGATAGACCCTTCCTTATCCACCCTCTTACTGCTGCCTCGGGAAGACACTGATCTCCTTCTTGGACATCTGTTATTTAAACAGACTCTTTCCCAAAGGGTAGCATCTTTGTCCAGGTCCATCTTTGGTTTCTCTCCTGTTATTTCTTGTCTGCCCTTGAAAAGCAACAGAAATCAGTGCAGTCCAGTATGAGTCCATGCCCCCAGCTTCTGCATTTCATTGTGGACTCACCTTCTCACTCTGGATTTCAGTTGCAGGAGCAGGGAACAATGATCCTTAGGAAACATCAAGAGGAGTTTGCTTTGTGTGTCTGATTCCCCCTGTAGCATCTCTTCCTGCTCCACCTTTGATCTGGGAAGCAGGTCAAAAAAGAGCTTCTCACTCTTTTCTCCTGAATGATCTCCTTCCTCTTTGCTTCGAGACTCACAGCTCCAACCAGATCCTGTCTCATGGCATTGCCAAGAGTAAAGCAGGGACAGATGTAGTCTGAAACAGCTGCTTTTGGAGAGCACCTTCCCTACCACTGGTTTGTTACTTGAGTTTCTTGGCTGGGGATTAATTCAGAGCAAAATACTCTATGACAGGCAAACACTAATCAGATCTGCTCTTTCCTCAGTAATGCTACTTCAGAAATTTTCCTTGGTACAGCTTTACATGCTGCATTGTCATTCCTGAGTTCATTGAAATATACGTAGAGACATTTGATTTTTCTGCTGCACATTTTTTGTATTATCTTGAAGTCTGGAACAGCCTGATCCTCACCATGTGGCTTTGAATTGTCCTCAAACCACATTTCTTAGGCTGGGCTGGCAGACAAAGGGCTTGAATGTGGGAGGGCAGTAGCATCCTTGGTTCTGCAGAGCATGCAGAGGTGGTGCAGCAGCTTCTGCCCAATTTCATCCCAGTTGTGAGGACTGTTCCTGAGGGAGTCATGCTACCTGGGACCAAAGCCCTGAGGATGGAGACAGGAGCCCTGTGATGTGGGACCTGCCCACAGCCATTGTGTGATTCGGGTCGACTGTGTGGGAACGACCAGCAGGGAGATTTCCACCTCCTAGACCCTTCCCTAGATCTGTATGAAAGTAAACGAAGCAATGGTCTTGATGGAGCTCTGCTAAGGTGGGTGTTAAAACCATATTTAAAGACTAGTTATATGAAATATGGCAAAAGAGAGATGATTAAAAAGAACTGATGTTGTTTAGTCTAGAAAAAAGGAGGCTGAGGGGAGAAGTGATAACAGTTTTTAGGTATGTGAAAACTTGCTGCAGGGGGGAAAGTAAACTGTTCTTCATGGTCAAGAAGAAGAGGACAAAAATAATGGGCTTAAGTGGCTATAAAGGGAGTTTGGATTAGATATGAGTAAAAAGCTTTCTATCTGCAAGGATTTTTAATCATAGGACTAGACTGCATGGTGGGGCAGCTCCATCCCTCAGGGATTTCTAGGTACAGGCTAGATGAATGTCTATTAGAAAAGGTTTATGTGTAGCCAATCCTGCTTGTGGTTAAGATGGTCCCTTCCAGTGCTGTTTTTTAGGATTTTATTAGGGCATATATATTCATGGAAGTGCAGGGAGGACAGAGCCACTATGAATAGGCTGAACGTGGCACAGGCCAAATCCAGCATCTGCGTGGGGATGCTGGCTGGGGTACAGGCACGTTCACCTCAGCGCTGGGCATAGTAGCCTGTTCTCCATCTGATTTTATTACTGTTATTAATGAAAACTGCAACTGTGCCCAGGAAAAACACCACTAATGCTTTATATTTGGGAATATTTAGTAGTGCCAAATGTAACGGGAGTTTACAGCCCCAGCATCGCCTACGAAACCCAAACTAGCCCCCAGGCTGGCAGTGTTTGAAGGCCAGGGCTGTGTATTTCTTGTGCAAGTCTCTGCACTGTTCGACCCTGGTTGGTGCTGGGGGTCCTGGCAATGCCATTCCCCACCACGGCACTGCGGGCAGACTTGGAGAGTTAAAATCAACACACTTGTGAAGTAAGTAGGAAAGAAAGGATGCCTGCTACTCAAAAGGTGGCAAGCACAAGGGAGGAAATGCTTGGCACCATTACAATCGTGTTTTTTGGTCTGGGGGGCTCTGGTGTGACATACGGCAGCTTGTTAAGTCTCATTTAGTGCTTTTCTGTGCCTTGGCACACTGTCACTTTTACCCCCAGTGCTACACATGTGCTCTGTATACTTCGTACAGCAGATGTGGTTTCACTTGCTTTATCGTCTATTAGTTCGTTTCAATTGTTTGGAAAAATCATTGTACCCAGAGATGTCTGCTAGTCATTAGTGTGAGTCAATAATGAATTTGGGGTTTAATTATTTTATGCTGTATATATGGAAGCACAGTGCATTGCTGGCAACTCAGACAAAACACTTAGGTTTGGTTTAGTTGTATTTTGTCTGGAGCAGGGACGGTATATTTCTGCTGTGGCCCCCCCAGCATAGAGTCACTGGAGGGTCACAGTGACAACCACATGGATGCTGGATGATGTTTTTCTGAAACGATCACAGAAACTGCCACTTGCTTTGGCGTAAAACCCGACCTTCAGTGGGGTTCGCCTGAGCTGGTTTGGAGGCTGGATGCTGCTTCAGCTCCTGTCTTCTCCCGGCAAACGTTCCCATGGTGCTGCACTCACGGCCGGGGGCTGCCCGTCTCCCCCCAGTCCTGCTGCCAGCCTGATGCCAGGGGCAGGGATGGGGGTAGGACCCTGTTTCTCTCTGGTGTCTGTTCCCTGGACTGCAGCTCTGCTGCGACACAGCAGTGAAATCAGAAGCAGATTCACCCTCCTTTGGGTTTCCAACACAGACTTCAGTGAGTCTTCTGGGATTTCACTGACAAGCCTGGCCAGCAACTTACCATACCCTAATCTTCACATTGCTATTATTAAGAGCGATGATGGTTTTGTAACAATGTGTTCTTTGCTAGAAGGGTTATATCTGGCTTTGAACAACTATTGTTTGATTTTAATTAACTTTTCTTTATGATATACTTTCTGCCGAGATTTGGCAGTTAGCCTCACAGTGTTTCACAGCATTTTGCTTAGGAAACATTGCTATCAGCATTTAAAAATTTGAGGAAGAAAACAGCAAAGAGTTTTTAGGTAATTTAATATTTCTCTGAGGAGAATTCTTAGATTCTGCAAACTGGGAAAGTGCCCCTTGCTTTAAATCCAACTTTAAGAAGTAGTCTAACTCCTGTAAAGCTGTAAATAACAATTAGAATTTTACTATAATTCTTCGCTTATGTGTCATTGAATGTTTTATTTCTTCCATCCTCAAAACCAATGTAATTTGACTTTATTACTTACCAGAGAGGTGAAGTATTTCCTGTCGTAGTATCATCCAGCTACTGACTGCCATTGGTATTTTCCTAACCACACTTTTCTCTCCCTAGACTATGATGTCTGTGCCGAAGCGCCTTGCGAACAGCAGTGCACAGATAACTTCGGGCGAGTCTTATGCACTTGCTACCCTGGATACCGCTATGACCGGGAGAGGCACAGGAACAGAGAGAAGCCTTATTGCCTGGGTGGGTAGAAGCATGCGTTGAGCCCATCTCTGGTTAATCCTGCTCCCTCAGGTCCTTTAGGAGTCGGTTTAGGTCTGAAACTGTTGGAGAATAATGTGGTGTTTAACTCTGTGAGGGAGCCGTTCCCAGAAATAAGAGATCTAAATCCCCCTGAAAGTATTAGGAGGTAGTACCTAAAACAAGACATATGCACCCAAACACTTTGAAGTCTTAGGCTGATGTAATTTTCCCTTTATTAATTCCTCCTGCAGGTTTTGAGTCATATCCGGGGCTTTGGCCTGAGATGAGTGACACGGTTCTAACAGTAACTCTCGAAGCACTATAACCATGCCTAATTATGAAAATAAATCCTTGGGGTTTGACTCAGATGGCCAGTATCTGACTCAGGACTGATCACTTACATGTGGTTCTTGTGTGGCTAGTCCCCCCCGATTCCACCGTCCAGCCCTGTGTGGTTTGCTGTGCTAGGGAGCCAAGATTTGCAGGACAGAGCTTTGCTTGGAAGCTTTTCAATGCAAAGAACCGGTCACCTGGTGTTCACTGATAAAATGCCAGGTGTGTTAATAGTAACAGTGCAGTTCGCACAGAGCTCCAGCCCAAAGCACTGCTGCAGGTACTCATTTATTTAAACACAAAATCTCCTGGTACCTTTCAAGGAAGCCTTTTATTGTATTTGAGGTCTGAAACCTCCAGCTGCGGAACATTTTCAGCTCTTGCTCCTCTCCAGATATCGACGAGTGTGCCACGAGCAACGGGACGCTGTGCTCCCAGATCTGTGTCAACACCGTGGGCAGCTACAGGTGCGAGTGTCACGAAGGCTACACCCGGGAGGCGGACGGCAAGACGTGCACCAAAGGAGATAAAGGTATATGCTGGTGGGCGTGTAAAGGTCCTGGGCCAAAGCGCCATCTAAAATGTTGGTCTGTTGTAAAGAGGAGCTGCTGCCTACACTACACTTGGGGCTGGGGGTCTGGCGCTGGATGTAGGTGATGCCCCTGGAGACCCCGGGTTGTTGACTGGGGACCCGAGCGCCTGTGGGGTGGTCCTGCCCCGCGCTCTCCTCCTCCCTGGTTTGTGAGCTGCACACACACGGTAACAAATCAGTAGTCACGTCTATAAAGAAAGAGCGTAAGTACATTGAAGGATGCAGAAAGCATCTTCCCCTGGACAGGCAGAGTGGCTGATTGGTGAAACTTGCTGTTACAGCAGAGGTTAGACCATTTCTCCTTGATCCAACTGCTAAAAACCTTATTTTCCTCCCATACCAACCTGGATTATACGTACTTTGCAGTCCAGAGCTCAGGAGATATAGGGAAAAAAAATGCCAGATGCTGACCCTTATAAGCCTTCATTAGTTTCATCTGTTAATTAAATTAATTTCAGTG
>KZ505955.1:123729-144576 GCA_002844005.1 Limosa lapponica baueri | reverse complement strand
CATCGCCGAGCTTGGTTTTACTCCTTTTGAAAAGCCTAACCGCAAGCCTCCAGTCCCGCTCAACCCTTTTTACTCCCTGCCTTTCACTGTCTCTGTCTTTCACGTGCCTTCAGTATGAACAAAACTGCTTTCCCCTCCTAATTATAAAGCAGTTCTGGTAGTGACGCTTCAGTGGTCTTTATTTTGTGCAACTGTTCTTTCAGGTGCCTGGTTTTCCATTTTTCTTTTCATAGTGTTTCTCTTGAGCTAAACATACGCTTTGTTGCCCTGTGTGCTTCCGAAAAACTAACATTCTCTGCTGAACCAGCAGAAGCTGAAAAGGATATAAAGCAAAATGGAAGAACAGAGCCTTTTTTTGCCCCTAACACATTGGCTTCCATACTGAGCAAAAGAGAGGTGCAACCCACCAGTGAAATGAGCTTGCTTTTGTGCCAGCGTGCTTTTTTGTTGCTTCTGACCCAACATTCCCATGAGTTTTCTGAGGCTTTCTTTTTATGAGACGTTTCTCAGATGTGACTTGTTCTTTTCTTCTTTATGTGAAAATGAGGCATCACTGCTTTTCTTGTCATTCTCAGTCTGTGTCCCTAACCACCTGGCAGTGGCAGTCCTGCCTTCTTTGTATACACAAAGTTTAGTTGGTTTGTGAAGACGTCTTGTAGTCACTGTGAGAAGGAGTAATGTTGTCTCAGAGGACAGCTGTGCTGGTTGTGTTCTTGTGGATTTGGGCGTGTTAAGGCAACCGGTCTATTGGGTGGTTCAAAAAATGTTCAGCCTCCACTGCTTGCACTGAGGAAGTGTCCTGAAGGCTTTGTCTGGCAGGTAACCTTTGCTGTCAATTGCAGGGGCTCCAGGACCAAAAGGGAGTCAAGGAGTTCCTGGGTTACCTGGACCTCCCGGACAGCCAGGCCCTCGTGGATCAATGGGACCTATGGGCCCATCTCCAGACATATCACATATTAAGCAGGGCAGGCGGGGCCCCGTGGTCAGTATTCTCATCTCCCGTCATGCACAGTGCAATCGGCCTTAGCTCCACAAATTCTCACGTCCTTGTGAATACTTTCTTTTCTCTTGCAGGGCCCACCAGGAGCCCCGGGGAGAGATGGTAGTAAGGTGAGGAGGGGTGCTGTTTTCCATTATTTGGGCTCATGCACATGTGAAGTGCAGGCTTCCTAGAGAGACCCTCCACACACTTGCAGTAACTCCCTTTTACCACCTCATTTCCTTTGCTAAGCTGAAAACACCCTGTTGTCCCATCCCTTCATGTCTTCTTTCTGCTATATTGTGTTTGCCATTTCTTAAGTCTTGCAAATAGCCCTTGCCAGGCTGTCAGCCTCCTTCCCTTTCTCTGCAGCTTTTTGGGCTTTTCCATGAAGAAAGGTTGATGCTTTAGCCCATTTCATTAGACTGCTCTTTTGTGAATTTCTTCTGTTAACTGGTTTGCTTGTTACTGTCTAGGAGAAATATCAGAAGTGCCCACCTCTGCTCCCACTAGAATTAAGGCAATTTCCTGGTGTTCCTCCTTCACTTTCCTTTCTTTTTCTGAGCATGCATACGCTGATGATTCTTGATGTGGGGACAGTAAGTAAAGGGGTCTGCAGAGGCAGACTGATTTTTTTTGTTTCCTTTAGCCACAGCAAACTAACTGCAGTGGTATTGATTACAGGGGGAGCGAGGCGCACCAGGACCAAAGGGGATACCTGTAAGTATTGCTCACAGCAGGAATTTCCACAAGAGTGATGTTGACTACTGAAAACAGGTTGGCCAAAAGGAAAAAACTCTCCTGGGTCAAAAGCATGGTGAAGGGTAGTTTGCATACACAGAAAATGTTATTGGCAAGGAAGTAATTACCTGATTTTATCCAAGTGGTTTTACCTGCACACCTCCTCCCTTGCTGGGTGTGACACTGAAGGCAGTAAGTGCGTCTCTGCCCAACAAGACCAGTGGGACATTCTCAGAAGGCAGTAGTGTGAGATCCCATGCAGAGTGCTAGTTAGTACAGCTCACATGCCGCTCGTAATGAGAGTTGGATTTCTGGAACCTTTTAAAATCCTGACCCTCATCTGTCTCTGGGATTTGGGAAGCTATGGGCTTTCAGCAAGTCACCAAGAGGACGAGTATTTACAATCTGTTGTCAGGTGAAATTGTTTAAAAATTTCTTACGGTGTTTTCTCATTAGTGGAATGGCTTTTTAAGAGTGTGTCCAATATGGTTTCCTCAGTATTAAACAGTGAATTTACTGTGTGAAGTCAGCTAAAAAGAAATGATGATTTTCTAAAATCAGATAAAATCAGATGGATACTTTCTGCTTTGTAATTACCAATATATTTAGTAAGTGACAGGCAGCTGTGGGATTACCATACCGAAGAGATACTTTCCAAACACCAGCATGCTTTAAAATAAGTAATAATTATTGATTAGTCATTCTAAGACTGTAATTTCTATCAGTTTAATAAGAAGGAACACAAGGAACCAAGTTTTATCTCCTCTATTCCCATGAGGTGTCAAGATGCTCTTAGAGGCAGATATAGCAAAGGAATTGTTAAGTAACAAAAGGGCTGATCACCTCGTAAATGTAGGCTCTGTCTGCAAAAACATTTTTCTTCTTTTGAGAATTGTTTTCTGAGCAGGTTGATTCAGAAAGAGACTGTTAATTTCTGGCAGACGAAATGAAGCAGTATTTTACTCTTACCCCTGCAAGAGTAATTATATCAACCTGTCTGAAAACTGTAAAAGCAAAGTGGAATATAATTAATTACTGTGCCTTGTGACTGCAGGGCCCACCAGGTTCATTTGATTTCTTATTGCTGATGATGGCAGACATCAGAAATGACATCGCTGAGCTGCAAGAGAGAGTGTTTGGACACAGGACTCATTCATCAACAGAGGAGTTTCCATTACCTCAGGAATTTACAAACTATCACGACACAGTAGATTTTGGATCTGGAGAAGACTACAAACCACGGGCAGCACCCAGAGACTCCAGGATACAGAAGGCAGCCCATCCTTAGCTATGCCTACTGAAAAATAGACCCCTGATAGAGTTCTTCAATATAAAAATGCACTGACAATGTAAAATATATATATATATTATTTCCCAGTTTTCTCTCTGCTTTTCCCCAACCATGCTGCCTGTACTGTAGCTTTCCTGGTTCATGGTAGCCTCCTCACAGTGATTCCATACAGTCAAGCCTGCACTGTGCGTTGTACCTAGACTATAAAGAAAACCTTCTCAGTATATAATACAATTAAGGCATGCTCTAGGTAATGGCGCAGACCACAGCATTTCATCTGCCTACCTTGCATTCTATGTCCAAATGACCCAGTACCCAAATTTTACCAGGTATAGAGGGGGAGCTGACCATCATCCCTGAATGATGTCCATAATGAAAACCTTGGTCCACTGTTACTTTATACATGTAAATATATTATACCGCTGAAGTCAAGTCTCCAGCTACTGTTCCCAGGCTTGGGAGAGTGTGGAAAGTGGATCCCTGTTTCACAGCAGAGGCCAGCTGTAGGTGAAATGTATTTTTCTATTATGCCTCACCATGGCAAAAAAGGAAAAAAAAAAAAAGGGTGAAGCAGTGATAAAAGGGCACTGCTTCTTGATCTGGAAATTATTTGGCTTTGTGTTGCTAGAGTATCATTCAAAGAGAGTAAAAAAGATATCTTTGTCTTAAAGTAAGATTACTTTTCCCTTACCGTTCTCCCACAGCTCGGTGTGAAGGTCAGTTCCCTTCCTCAACAGGTTCATGCTGGATTCATTACACAAAGATAAGCAAGATAATAGGGGATATATAAAGCAGGAAAACCATGGATAAGTGAATCAAGTAGGCTTATTGGGAAGGACAAAACCAATCCCAGCCTTGCAGAAAGAGTCAGATTCTGACCTCCTGTAGGTGCACGTCTTCCCTGGTGAAATGCTGAAGTCCAAGTGAAATCGAGATGAGAGAGAGGCCACGTCTTTGCAAAGAGTTTGTTCCTCTGCTACGTGAGAGCGACCTAACTGGCATTCACGGAACTGGAACACAGAGTTTTGGCTGGGTGTATGAGGAGTATGAGTAGGTGCAGGAGTGCACGTGACAAAACCTTTTCAACTGGTACGAGGATGGCTAAGGTGAGGTACTGCACATGGGATCCTGTATTTGTGAAGAGGGATGAAAGGGAGTGCCCTTTTTTTACACTGGAAAATGGGATGCACAAGTTAGACCATACCTCACAGATGATGTATGTTACCATTTCTTTCGGATAACCACAGCTGCTGAGGACTTTGCCATGCTTAGAAGATAAAGGAGTGTATTAAGCACAAAACTCCAATGTTGTATCTGTGTAGCTGCTACTTCTACAGTATGTTTAGCGCTGGGTCATGTCCGTGTTACATTTGTAACATCTTTTGCATTTACAAAGAAATACTTCTTATTTTGCCGTGTTTTTCTGGGCTTGCATGTTCTGAAAGAATAAATACAGGTAAAAATATAAGAAGGCCCTTAGCAGATAACCCTTAAAGGTTTGGATTCCCTTCTGTGTTCTCTGGGCCCAAAGATGGTGTAATCCCTACACCACCGGCACAGGTCCTGTCCTATAAAAAGCTGGCTGCCTAGACCTTTCGTATCTTTTGTATATTATCTTAAGGGGATGTGTCCATTCCAGTCATTATTTCCCAACTCCTCGCTATCACTATGCCACAAGCAAGGGCATTAGCTTTAAGAACCTTAGCGTTCTGTACGCCATGTTATATGTATATCGATATTTACAGAGCTTAGAAAAAAGGATATGCTCTCACCCTGTGGTCCTTGGGCTTCTCCTCTGGGACGAGCTCCGCCAGCAGCCGCAGATCCAAGCAGTCTTGACAGCAAGTTACAGGCAAAGCAGTGAGTTTTGAGGAAGGAACCTGTGGCCAAAAGAGGGATGGTCTTACATACAGCAGGCTGAAAGGCAGCATGAACTGAGGCATTTAAGTCTTACTCGCTTAATTGCAAGCAGGCAACCAGGTATAAATGACATGGTTCAAGAATATGCGATTTTAAGTAACTTTGTTAAATGTCAAATGTTTTACTGGTAACACTTGCAACTTGTGGAACTCTTGCATATGTTTACCGCCACACCCCATCACCTGCTGGATCAGGTCAATTCCCACTATCGAATGAGTAGCTGCAGCTTTTTGGACCATCGGATACTGAATGATGAGTTAGATGAGTGACTTCCTACACACCAGCTAAATTCTATTGCCCCCTGCCCAGAAGAAGATGTGTTCTATAAAAGGCATTTATTTTAGTTCTAAGCTCCGCTTTTCCAAATGTAGACAAATAACAAATGAGAAGTTCCTACAGTTTGACCATCAAATTCAGGGGCAGGTGACAATTTACCCTGCTGTGCATTAGTATCCAGGGAAGGGAAATTCTGAGACTGGACCAGAAAAGCAGATAAAATACATGCCTCACTGTAAGTACAGAAAGCTTTCCTACAGATTCATGAGTATAAAATCTGGCCCATGTTTTTGTGACTTTCTGAATGGAAACCTCAGTAACTGAATTCAGTAATTCAGTGAAATTCCCTTTCTGGAGACTGCATCATTGCTTTTCACAGCTGAGAGCTGGGTTTCCAACAGATGTGCTTACTCCATAAAAAAGGTGAAGGAAACTGCTCATTGGGTCTGTCCTTGTCCTTCACCCTCCTTATTCCAGGCTGAGTCCCAGCAGCAAGGAGGGGATGCAAAGGTGAAGATAAGTCCGCCCGAAGTGCCACAGGAATTTCTGCAGCAGGGAGAGCCCCTCGGAGCACAGCTGGCTGGGAAGGCTCAGCCTTCTGTCTGCGCCCAGCTACATTCTTTGCGTAGACTTTTCTCAGTTTATTTCTGATTAATTGTATGATAACTTTGATAACACATTGTATCAGAAAAATTCCATTAAGTTTTCTGGATAAACACATATAGCTGCTCAGACAGAAAAGTGACATTTTCTTCAGCGTACCTAAAGTTTCATAAAGCCAGACCAGAGGAATCTTCTCCAATTTTAGGCTTGGTTACCAGCGAGCCAGGGAAGTCATTACCTTGTAAATTATTTATTACTCTGTGGCCCCAAAAGTAACAACACCCTCCCCCTCCTCCGCCCCAAGAATCCAAAATTAGAATGTAGAAACATCTACACTCACGCCTAGTTTCATTACTAGGCTCATGCACAAGACAACTTTGTTTCATATAAATGCTATGTATAATTTTATTAGAAATAAATATTATTTTGATGTTAAGACATCAAGTTATAAGCAGAAGGATAATAAAGAGTTTGTTATTTTATTAATATTAGAAATATATTTAATGGAAACATTTGCAAGAGTGCGTAGTGATGGGAAAATGCTGATTGTTAATGGGTTTAACAAAATTGTAAAGCTTGGAAAATGTTTTCTTTCAACACTGTGCCAAGTACATACAGGATTAGTCTTTCTTGCAAAGCTAGAGTACTGACACAGACAAATTCCTACATAGCCAGGCTAAATCAGGAAAAGGAGAGGAAAATTGATTGTAAATGGAATTAAGCTAATGCCTGGAGTTACTGTTGGCATCACAGCTTGAGTAACCATCTTCCTAGAAGTATTTTGAGTTAAGAAGCTAAGCCCCAGAGAAGCAACAAGAGATGGGGTCCAAGAATTTGTTAATTTCACATTAAAATCCGTATGTTTGTTCCTATTACACATTCCAATAACTATACTGTTCACTTTATTTATATATGAAATACTAAAATGTGTATGAAATGACTGTGATTTTATGATGTATTCATAATAACAAAGATATTTTTTCTTACTCCGCTGGTAGCTGCTTTTGTTATGCATCCTCTTTCTGAAATACAGAAATGCTGACTGCAAGGGACAAGTGGCAGGAAACCTCCTTATGCTGCCTTTAGCATTTTTCTTGCAGCCGAGTTACATGCGCTGCCAGGAGGACTATGGGGGCATCACCTCGTGCGGAACAGAGTGGGTTTCTGTCGTTGTGGCAAGAAGGCTTGCACCCACCTCCACCACGAGGATGGTGGCTCCAGGGCGCTGTGAGAGCTACCTGAGGCTGGATCCAGCACCGTCACCCCATGGTGCCGGCGTATGCAGCGTCTGTGCAGCCTGGGGATGTGATATGGGTGGTCCCAGGCTCTGCCGGCATCCCACCACCGGTGCTGGGGAAAAATAAGGTACAGGCTGTGTCAGGCCTGGCCTGGCCTGGCCATGGCGCCTGGCTGAGCCCTTCCCACAGCCCCAGGAGCATCCCCTGAGGCCGCTGTCCCACCATCTTGCCCCAACTGCTGGGCGAGGGGCAACAGGGAGGCCGGCCACTCTCTTTCCTCTCCTCAGAGCCTGTCCGCCTCCACGGCCTCGCCCCAGGGCGGGGGGAGGGAAGAAGCCATGTCGCGGAGGCAGCAACGGGGCTCTTACACCACCGGGCTAGCTGCAGCGGAACAAGGCCGCACTAGGGCGGAAGACGGCCGTCAATCCCGCCGCTGCACGGGACTACAACTCCCGGCATGCCGTGCGGCTCCATAGCGCCTGCGCACCTCGCCGCATGCGGCGAAGGGGCCTGCCCCGGCAGGCCGGGGACCCCCCAGGGACCCAGGGGCTCTCCTGCCCCGTTCAGACCTCTCGGTACGCGGCTCTGGTCTTCGCTGCCCGACGGTGGC
Source organism: Limosa lapponica baueri (assembly GCA_002844005.1). Taxonomy (NCBI): domain Eukaryota; kingdom Metazoa; phylum Chordata; class Aves; order Charadriiformes; family Scolopacidae; genus Limosa; species Limosa lapponica. The sequence continues at coordinate 136,918 of KZ505955.1, read as the reverse complement.
TCCTCCGGCCCCTCTCGATGCAGCGGCTCTGTAGTTCGGTGAGCGAACTACAACTCCCGGCGTGCTGCGCGGCGCGCAGGGTCTATCGGGAGGGGCTTCCCATGGTGCCCCGCGGCGGCGGTGGCGGCGGGAGGGCGGCGGGATGCGTCTGTCGGTGCCGGCCGCCATCTCCCACGGGCGGGTGCACCGGCGGTTGGGGCTAGGCCCGCGCTCGCGCCTCGACCTGCTGCGCAGCCTGGTGACGGCCTTAGTGCGCCATGAGCGCATCGAGGCGCCCTGGGCCCGCGCCGACGAGATGCGGGGTTACGCCGAGAAGGTGAGGGGCGGGCCGGGCCTCAGTGGGCCGCGGGGGCACGGCGGGGCGGCCCAGGGGTCCTGACGGCTCTGCCTCCTTCCTTCCCGCAGCTCATCGACTACGCCAAGCTGGGGGACACCAACGAGCGCGCCATGCGCATGGCGGATTTCTGGCTGACGGTAAGTATCGTCGTCGTGGCCTCCCCCCTGCACCGTAAAGCCCTCGTTGCCACCCGCAGGCCCAGTGTGGGAGCTGAGCGTGGCTTACCTCCCCCGCTCCCCGCAGGAGAAGGACCTCATCCACAAGCTGTTCAAGGTGCTGGCCCCCCGGTTCCAGCCCCACCCCGGTAGCTACACCCGCCTGCTGCAGATCCCCAACCGGGACGGCCTTGACCGTGCCAAGATGGCGGTCATTGAGCTCAAGGGGAACCCCTTCCCCCCACTCATCCGCCCGCACCGTGACACTGAGAAGACACTGCTCAACCAGCTCCTGAAGGGATACCGGGAGGACCTGCAGCAGGCCACCAAGGGCACCCCTGTCTAGGTATCCCCGGGCCTTGGCATGAGCTGACCCTGCACCTTGTTGGTGTCCTGGAGCGCAGGAATGAAGGATGCCCCAGAAGGCCTGAAGGTTGGTTGCTAACCTTGGGTTACCATCACAGGGGGGACAAGTTCAAGTTTTACTTGCTTCTTCCTGTGGTTTGAATAGAGACTTGGCAAGAGCAGGAAATCAAGCTGGGAGGTCTCACGGTTGATATTCTCTGTGTAAATAAACTCTGTTCAGAAAGTGAGTTTGCTTCTATTTGGACTCTATTCCTATGCACGTGAATTAGTAACTTATTCCAGCAAAGTCTGGGTTTCTTAGAGCTTCTGGTCCAACATCCCACCTCTCTGGGGCCGCATGTCCACTTCACCAGGACAGAGCTACAGTGTTTTTTAGAAGCCAGCGTGCAGCCTTTCAGGGCAGGAAATTCAGTGAAATTCAAGTTAGTTCTGCTGTCAGAAGTGCTGAATGCAAATAGGATGGTAGCACTGAGGTAAGTCTTAAAAGAGTCAGCACCAAAGTGACTTGTGTTCTAATAAGGAGGCAATGTGGGCAGCGATAATAGCCGTCCCTACAAGGAGCTTAGTAGACATTTCAGCCTCAGGTGCAGGGTTGCAAGCAATCTCTGTGTTACCCTGTTAGAACAAATAGGGAGAGTAGCAGAACTTATTTAGAGAATGATAGAACTACTGGGAGATAAGAAACTTAAATTGCAAGCTTTGTCTTTGATGCCAAGTACAGGTGGTACTTGGACTGAAAAAAAACAACCAAAGACAAAAAGCCCAGACACGTTGGGTTCCTTCCTCCCTCTAAAGTTTCACAAACTAAGCCAAACGAGTGATCTTATGCGGCGAGTTAGTTGTATGGGAAGACCAAAACCAACCAACCAACCAATAATATCAAGTGATAACTTAAAATCTGGTAATTCTCTCTTCAGGACACTTTACACAGTACAACTTCTATTTTAGCAAATTCTTGTGAGAAATTTCTAAAAAAGTCAGTGTTCCAGAGAGACCGTAACCTTTCTGTTTCTTATGACCTTGAAATTGCTCTCCTTGCAGTTGATGCTCTAACATCTTGTTCAAACAGATGTTTCCCCCATCAACAGAAGAGATGAACTACACTCCTATTGCTGCAGAGCTTCCACATAATTAAAACGTCGATGGCTTAATGTTACAGTCTCAAGAATAACAGCCTTTGTATATTTCTTCCTTAAACTGGTCTTTCATCCTAATAAACTGAACCCTTGCAAGTTACCAGCAGCTGGGGACCCAGAAAGCTGACTGGAGCCCTCTGGAGATTTTCGCTGTGCTCCAGGAGCAGAGCTGCTGCCCACGTTCTTCAGGGTAGCGTTTCGAAGCGATAAGGCTACTGTGTACCTTGAAGGCAAAAGCGAGTGCTGCTTCACCTGCTTAACGTCTTAGGATTCCGATCAGAAATGTGAATGCTGTTTGATAAGCATAGGTCTTTGGTACCCACCAGCTTATTTAGGATAGCTCAGCCGTTTAACTTTTCTGTGGGACTGATGAGAAACCGAGAAGTAGGATTTTAAACACTGAATTACTCTTCCTTGATCTGCGCACCTGTCACTTTCTTAGAGGAGGAGGGACAACTGTCAAACCATTTTGGTAGAAAACTGAAGGATATGAATGATAAAAATAGTCCAAGGGACAAAGATGACTGTAATGCTGTAGCTGAAAATCCAACGTTATGCCCATGGTACCATTATCCAAAAATCCGTTCTGGTCAAAGCAGCCAGAAGCAGGAGCAAGTAGATTTATATGTAGACAAATAAACATGAAAACGCTGATTTAGAAAGGCAGCTGGATAAAAACATTTAATGAGGGAAAGCAAGGCAGGCTCTCTTCTACTTGTTGTTAAATTAATGATCTGAGGGGGAAAAAAGGTGTAGAAAAGCTGGAAGCCTCTAAGCCAGCTTGGGGGAAAGTCTTGATACAGACTTTATACACAAATCCTTAGTGTGCATACCTATTTTTTGCAATATCTGTATTAAGGTTAGGACAGCTGACAAAGCATTTATAATCTCACAAGCACACTGTGTTGTCCCTCTAAATGCAACTCTTACATGTCCTTGACCATTTCCTAAGATGGTGTAGGCTTCTACCAGGAGGGGTAGTAGTTCTGCCAGTCTGTCTTGTGCTCAGATGGGTCAGGCTTTCAGCTGCCTGTACAGGAGAACAAAGGGGAAGTTCACTGTTAATACATGAAATCTGTTCTTACTGTTCCCTTGTATCCTGGCTGCCAGAGTCAGTTCTTCGCAATCAGCCTTATAACCACGTAATACAGGCAAATACACAGCTCCATATGATCATTTTTATGTTCTGCCCCCTTCCCTCAACCCCTTCCACCTCTGGAAGATGGATGCCTACCTGACTGCAGCTGTAAGACTCCGATACCAGTCATTAATATCTTGTTGGTCGCTGGACATCAACAACAGCGTCTTGTGTGGAAAAGAAAGCTGAAAGGCAAACAGAATCTGGTGCATTCCTTGCCAAGGCAGCAACTCTTGATAAAAGGAGAGCCATCACCATTGAACTCAACTCAGCCCTGTATACTAATTTCCCTCATTTTTCACCCAGATAGAAAAATTAAGCATCGGTACTGGGAGAAGCCGAGGCTGGACAGTAGAGAGCAAAAAGCCCTGTCCATTCATTCCAGCTACAGATGACAGCTCACTTTGATTCAACGGGCTGTTTAGAAGTGGGCAATTACAGTCCTTGGCAGCTCGTTATCCAGTTTTCTCCCGTATTCTAAGCTGCCCCTAGAGGTCCTTCTGCTGCCACCATCTACAGTGATCAGCTTACTCCAGCAGTCTTCCTTGTTGTAGCTCACAAGGAATGAGGTAAAACAGCTCCCACATGCTGCAGCCTGGGAAGTGGAACCCCCACCTAAGGCATCAGTCCATCAGACCCTGCACCCCTCAGGGTTAGATGCACAAGCAATATCTTTTCTGATAATACACACATCTTTTCACATTCTCCATTTTTCAGGGTTTTCTATAACCTCAGTCCACAGTCAGTGTATTCACTGTCACATGACTGTGGGTTTTCCCCTCCAGACACACGGCTCTGATGAGGGCACGTCAGAGTCTTATCAGACCCTCCCCACCTGAGCTAAGAGAAACCACCAGCAACCTGTGTCTCAGAGTGCTCAGGAGGGCCTACACCAGGAGGGGAAAAGGACCTACATCAGCCAAGAAGACAAGGGTTGCCCTAACTCAGATGAGTTCATTGCATTTACTGCTGTCACCATTCATCATCTCAGCCCTGCTGCTGCCGAGACAGCTAAAGACCCAGAGTCTGACTCCTCTGATGCTTCTGTAGGGCAGAAGGAGGAAGACTTACACTGAGGAGCCCTCCCTGGCTCCGCGTGTGGCCAAACACTTTGTCCACCATGCACTGGTGAAGCGGGTAGACAGCCTGGCACGCCAGTTTGTTCGAGTTCAGCGGGTGCAGTGGGTGGCAGGGCTTAGTTGCAATCAAGATATCAGAAAAAAGGAAGAACATCCTGCGCTTCAGTTCTTCTCCCTTTGAAGGCACCACCAAAAGCCAGCCTTCCCGGATGTACCAGCGCCCTAGGCATGCAAGGGAAATGAAGACAGTTGTCAGATCATCACTGGGGGGAAAAAAAAAAGGATGTAATGAGACAAACAGGGATACAGTGAGCTACCCTTGTAGGTCACCAGGTTCTACATCAATTCCAGACACTAGAAGGCACTAGAAGTATCATCCGGGGCCAGCTCACCAGCACTGAAGGCACCCATGCAGAAGCAGTAATCGGCCCAAAACTTTCAGTATGTGAGTAGCAAACCAAAGTTGTTCTAAATCTACTACATTAATTAAAATGATATTATGATATGCAAGTCTTTTAAAAGAGACCAGAACAAAAATATGGTTTGAAAATGGTATGTGTACCTTTACGTTTGCATAAGCCTTCAGAAAACATACCATGAACTATCTTAAATTCTGTTGCCCAATTTTTTGTCATTAGTGGTGAAAGGGAAGTTAGCTTAAGTGTTGAACTTTTGTTATTTTTCCCTTTTTTTGTTTGCTTGTGCATGCCAATTAAAAAAAAAGTTCCACAGGTCATCTAATTATACACGGACCTCCAGTAGTTAACAAATTACAGAATGCAGATTACTCTTCTGATGAGAAGACAGCAAAGGGGACACAACACAACATATTAAAAAGAAGGTTTGAATAGGCAACCTTCTCAACCTTCTCTTACAGAATCGAGTTCAGTGTCATCTACTCATGAAATGAATTGCAATAAAACAAAAGGCAGAGAAATTGGCAGGAAAAAAAACCCAAAACAATTTGATAAACCCAGCTATAAGCAGTAAAACAAAATAATGGTGCCTACACAAAATGGAATCATTAAAGCAATCCCTCTGTCTAGAAGGATTATTGTACAAGATAGCCATCAACTCAGGGGAATTATGAAGACAATAATTAAATAAGATTATTTATAAGAAATTAAAGCCATAATAAGGTATTGCCATTTGGCCTGGTCTGGGAAACACCTGCCAGAGAATTTCAGCCACTATTTTATTTATATGTAAAAATACACCACAATTTTTATGGATTTTAAGTGTCTTTCTTAGTATGCTACAGCCACAAAACACAGAGGCAAGTGCATTCCTGCCGAGCTTACTCCACAGGAACCACTCCTCTTATTGGAAAAAGAAACTGAGAAAGAGAAGGGTGACACGCAGGAATCAGTCCAAGTTTAAAAACCCAAATGGAAGGAAGGTGTCAGCAGCGTAGGGCTGGACTGGGAAGTGTTTCCTTCAGGCTAAGCTGCGATCAGACTCCCTGGCACACAGTCTGAGCTGGACTGTGCTGGAAGTCTTGGGATATAGATCCGTATTCAGGATTCCCAGGGGCAAGTGATTTAGGAAATTCTTGTGATAGGAGGGCAAGAAAATATCCCTAGGAAAGCTAGGGGTGACAGAACAGTTAAGGAGACAGTTCTGTCTAAGATGGTATTTGCCCTGTATATGGAAGGCAGCAAGGAAAGCAGGGTCTCTTTTTACTGGGAGCAGTACGTCTCAGAGACGCTGCCACACGTGACACACCCTGGCAAACAACCTCTTTTTCTACCTGTGCTGGTTTGGCTGGGATAGACCTAATTTTCTTCTTAGTAGTGGGTATGGGGCTATGTTTTGGATTTGTGCTGAAAACAGCATTGACAATACAGAGATGTTTTTAGCTACTGCTGTGTAAGCACTGCTCAGCATCAAGGCCCTTTCTGCTCCTCACACCACCACACCAGCGAGCAGACTGAGAAGGGCACAAGAAGCTGGGAAGGGACACAGCCAGGACAGCTGACCCCAACTGACCAAAGGGGTATTCCATGCCATGTGACGTCATGCTCAGCATATAAAGCTATGGGAAGAAGGAGGAAGGGGGGGACGTTTGGAGTGATGGCGTTTGTCTTCCCAAGTAACTGTTAGAGGTGATGGAGCCCTGCTTTCCTGGGGATGGCTTTAAACACCTGCCTGCCCACGGGAAGTAGTGAATGAATTCCTTGTTTTGCTTTGCTTGCATGCATGGCTTTTGTTTTACCTGTTAGACTGTTTTTATCCCAACCCATGAGTTTTCTTACTTTCACTCTTCCAATTCTCTCTCCCATCCTCGGGGGGAATGTTTTTTTCACCCAGAAATCCACGTGTATGAATTACAAACACATTCACAAGTTCCGGGAGGTGTGCCTTAGAGACCTTTACACACAGTGCCACTAGCACTCCCCTCCAGCTGCAGCACTTTTCCAGAGGACCTCTGCAGCAGCAGCATTTAGTGAGGGCACAAGTGGAGCTCCAAGTGACCATTTCATAATTGCCCAGACCGGACAGATTTCTCACAATATTCCTTACGTAGCTTGGGGTGTGTTCTGGGCACAGAGAGCACCCAGTCACACAAGAGGTCATAAAGAAACCTCTTGTCGATGATCTTACAAGATAATGACTGTGACTTTATATAACTCAGCTATCAACAAAACTATCAACACAAATACTCTGATTTCCAGTACAGTTTAACCACACAGATAAAAGAAGATTCTTCCTGTTAAGGGTGTGAGCACAAGTCCATGAAGCTTGTAGCTTAAGTTAAAAAACACCACAGTCCTTGGGTCTTTGACCCTCAGAAACCTATTGTTCCTACACTGGAGGAGGGACAATACCACTACTTAACACTCTTCCAAAATTATTTAATATCTGTCTTTTATTCTCACTCAGGACTTAACGCTCCTGACCTCCTTAGGTTCCTATTACTAACTTTCTAACTACGTGTCATCAGCTCCTTCTATCTGAATGTCAGGGAATTAAGCTGTTGCTTAGCCTTACTCAAAAATCCTTAATTTAAAAAAAAAAAAAAAGTGCTTGAATTACTAGCTATATTTCTTCACCTCCTATCTATAGAATTTGGGCAGAAGGGGAAAACTGGTTAATATGAGTTGAGTCAGAGATGAAGGTGAGCACATCTCCAGTTATCTCAGCTTGGCAGAAGAAGAACAGAGCTGTCAGTATGACCCACCTGGAGTCAAAATCTGGGTCTTTTGTCCTTTGAGCAGTTTCTGAACCCGAAGTAGCTGCAGTGAGTTCTCTCTCTGATGAATGATGTCTTCGACCCAGCAAGATACCTCAGATACAGATTTCACAGCCTCTGAAATTAAAGCAGCATATTCTGAGGTTATCACAAATGAGTAGGTATTACACCTTATCTATTTTGCTGTGAAAAGATAAGATGACATTAAGATGCAAATGTTTTAAACCAAGTATCAACAGCAGATTTATTCAGTAATTTCAGCAGGAGATTGGACTAGATGACCTCTAGGGGCCTCTCTCCAACCAACACTTCTGTCGTTCTAGAAAACATGTATTTGCCAATGAAACATTAGACAGAGGAATAATTTGCTAGATTTGGAAGCAAAACCAGGAAAAAATGCCCCACAAGTGGTGTTAACTGCTAGTAAATATGGCATGAAGGACATGAATTATCCTAGAAAACTGAGGCATGTGACCGATAGTCATAGAATGGTTAGGGTTGAAAGGAACCTTTAAGGATCATGTAGTCCAACTCCCCTGCCATGGACAGAAGCATTTTTCAGGTTGCTCAAAGGTTGATCAGGTTGCTCAAAGCTCCATCCAACCTGGCCTTGAACATTTCCAATGATGGGGCATTGACAATTTCCCCAGGCAACCTGTTTCAGTGTCTCAGCTCCCTCATCATAAAAAATAGAGTTGCCATTTATCTGACCTAATCCTTAGGCCACTTTCCCAGTCAGTTACTCTACTTTTTTATTCCCAATGTGTTCTCAGGGACATCTTGATCAAGATGGAGAAGGGAAATAGTAATCCACTAGAACCCCAGAGAGAGGAGGATTGTTCTTCCTGTGGAAGTAGACTGAGGATGAGAATCCAAATATTATTAGTGAGGAGGCCAACACTGATCGAAGTGCCAGCATCCACAGAAGGAATCATACTTGCAAGTTTCTGGTACTCAGCACTGTCTGGGCTGGTGTTCTCCAGCAGGTCTCTGAAGAAATGTTTGTACCTAAGATAGAGAAAGCAGGTCTATTTCACAAAAAGATACCAGGAACAACAGCACCTCCTATTCGTGACAGAAAGATGAACAACACTCCGCCAGGAGATGGGGTACACAGCTCTAAACCTAACCAAGCAGCTTTTGGTCACAATTCTTTGATCACATACACTTTTGTCTTCAAATGTATTAACTAAATTAACCCAAGTACTTTATACATTTGCAAGCCTTTGGCATTTCCTGGGGATCTGATAAAGGCAACCTTACTTACTATTTTTGTTCATAAGACTCTGTTAGCATTCACATAAAAATGCCTTCAATAACAGACAAACTTCTCTTTGAACTATTTAACTTTTTTATGTCTGAATGGTAGCATTCATACCATATGTTTCCTGCCCACACAAGAAAATAAAGGCATTTCAATAAGAAGAAGCAGGAGCTGCCTTTTTCTTTTTTTCCCCGCCAGTCTTTACTGCAAAGATCAGATCTCTGCAAATGCTTTCTAAAACTATTTTTGGTCTGAAATAACAGAAGAAATATCACATTGAATAGCTTCACGAACTGGCAGAAGTCATATGACCTGCAGCATATGTAACAGTTTTAAAGAAACTTGAACATCAAAGAGCTGATTAATGAAAAACTTAGACCTTCGGTTATAAAGCCACCGTTTTTCCAAACTGTCAGACAGCAACAAATATACTGCTACAAATTTAAAGGAACAATCCAAAGAATTACAGTAAAAAGAAGACGTACATTTCTATCTGCCAAGCTAATTAAAAAGGTTACATAAAGCTACCAGAAAGACTGTGGTGTGCTCACTCCGAGTTATTTTCAAAGAAATGGGTCTGTCAGTCTCTCAAATTTGCTTTAGCATGGGTAAGACCGTGGTTGGAGAGCAGCTACTTGCTCTACAGCAGCAGGAGCTGGGTTCCCAGTGAACTACCTGTGCTCTCTACCTGAGAGCTAGATGAAGGGCTTAGGAGTCAGGGCTAAACACAGCTACCACTCTGCATGATCTCCCATCCAGGTACACTGATTCCACTTTGTGTCGAATGTTTTCATGTCTCTTTCATTCCTGTCTATATGCTCCAATTTTGAGATACATTAAGCAACTTTACCTCTCAAAGCAATGAAGACACTGTTATGTTCCTTTTTCCCTCTCGCACTAACACCTTGAAGACTCAGAATTGCTTACTTACTGGTGCAACCTCTGCAGGGGCAAAGGAAGCAGATCCTCTAGCTTCCTCCCTTGAAACTGAGGTCGATTCTCCTGGAGCTTCTTAAACCGTCGGAATGACTTGTTTTTCCTCAATTGCTCCTGTGTGCAGCAGAAAAGGCATATAGCTTTGAGACTATAGGAAGAAATATGTGATTCTATATGATTCTATGATTCTATGTGCTCTAGTCTACATCAGAGCTTGGAACTCTTAAAACTCTTAAACTTTAGTACTCTGGTCCTAAACACAAGCATCAACAACTTCTTTTGTGGCCATGGGCAAGCAATTCCTTTTCTCCTGGCCACATTTCCCAGCAGGTAACGGAAGCGACATCCCCTCTTCATACATGCACAGCAGTATAAAGCTAGTATATTCAGCAAATGGAAACAAAGAAAAAGAGAAAGGTTGACTCAGACAGGAAAACCTGTGGCTTTTTGCCACTCATTTCAAGACAAAGTAATGCAGCCCCACATTCTCATCACCCCAAGGCAAGTATCGAAAATGTTTTTTTCTCTTCAGAAATCAAAAGTGTGAATATGTACAATATGCAAACAGAACAGAAGGGAAACATCCCATTACATCCTGAAGCTGGGAACAAGCACAGACAAAAACTGGAAGTTGGGTGGTTTAAATTCCAGGTACAGTTGTCAGGACTTTGAAATAAAAATATACCCTTCTGAAATTTCTTGGAAGACAGGTTGTATTTGGAGAGGTAAGTGGGAAGGAAAAATTTTTCTTCTATCATAGAGAAAAAAATGGGAAGGAAAAGGAAATCCCAGTGTTAGGATACAGTTTGTGGTAGTGGGAAAGACTGGACCTCATAATTCTCCAGAAAGAGATCACTGTCCTCTAGTGTTCCCACAGCAAACTCTCCAGGCTTGCCAGCCAAGGAGGAGTGGGAGTAAGTACAGAACTGTGTTTGAGAAAGCTGTGCTCAGCATATGCAGATACATACACAAACACCGGAAACAAGCTTCAAAAATTTGGAACTCTAAATAAGCAGAGAAGTTTTCACCATTCTATTGCAGAAAAAAACCCGAGAAAATAGCAGCAGCCCAAAAAAAGAAGAAAACTGATCAGGGGAAGGATGTAGCTGTTTCACAGAATGGAGAAAAAGGGAAGAACAAACATGAAGGATAGAGGAGACATTTACCTTCAAGGTTTTATTTGCCTGCTCTGAATTCTCAGCATAGTGGCCATAAAGCTCCACATTCTGACAGAAATTTTCCAATCCTGGTCCCAAATTCCCTCTCTCCAGGTGAAGCGACAGAACACTGTGCACAAGCAAAAATAGCTTGTGAGGGGTAGATTACTGATGGGATTTTCACAGCTCCTTCTGGTTCACTCCTGTGCTGACCTTCCTTTGTCAGTGTCCACCTCACATCCAGTCTCTGTGCCAAATACATGCTTGGTGGCCAGAGTAAGCCACAGAAAACATCCCTTAAAAATACCACAGAGAAGACTTACTGGGTTTTAACCACTATCCAGAGAGCAACTGGGCACCCGGATATGTGGATGCAGATCAGCAGTTTCCTGGGTACACCCACAAGTGTCACCAAGGCTAGCATTGCTACAAGTGAATGCCTGCTTTACGAGGTGTTAGCTTTATTTCCTGAAATCTTACTGTCTCATCCATATAGGGTCCTCCCCATATAATAACAGGAATCACATCAGTCTGTTCACTCACTGGCTGGCCGAATATATGGATTCCAGGGGTCCAAATATGGTTTCCAACACAGCAGGTTTCAGCGTCCCTTTGGCCTTTAAAATTTTCACAAAGAACTAAGTAGGAAAAAAGAGAGAATTTCAAACAGGTGAAATTCACAGGTCGTTCAAAGGGTTACCCTTGGCACACAGCGGAAGCAGGAAGTCGTAGCCTGCACACTCTCGAGGTCAAAACACTGACAAATATTGTGAGTTCCTATTTAAGATATCTATTATCAGACGTAAGCTGACCAGTAACTTTGACCACAATTGTAAACACATGGAGCAGCACTATAGCATTGGCGGAGTCTGTTTCAGCATTCCTAGATGCATCAGTTTTTCACCACCTTGTTCATAGTCTCTCTGTCTTGTCTGTACCCCTACGTTTCATGCACGTCAGCCATCTTAAGCCGAGTCTCCTCTGAGTACTGACCAAAGCCAACGGACAAAAACCACAAGCTATCAGATATTACAGCGGAGGTAAAAGAAAAACAACAAAAAAACCCTTTCAGCCCCAGCAGTTGTCCCATGCAGTAGAGATGTCGCAAAGTCTTGCTCTTGACCCTTCCCCATGACAACACAAATAAGTGCATGCTGCCTGAAGGTACCCACACATCAGAAGGGTACCAAAATACTCACTGTGACCACCAAATCCAGCTGCTCGAGGTATTTGTGTTCTGTTTCCAGCAGCTCCTTGGCTGTCCGGCTGCGCTTTCTCTCCCAGCGAGCTCTCTGCTCTTCAACAGTGTTTGATCCGGCCACAAACAGCAGGGGCGAGTCACTCATGGCGGTCTCAGAGCTGACATACAGAAAGGTAACCGATCCTGGAGGGCCCAGGGAGGTGGACACACAACAAATGCACAACCTACGTCGCAGGGTAGGTTTCTGAGACACAAACTCTACTCTTTGCTATGGAAGAAGGGAAGTCAATTGCCAACAACCGTTATTAACAGTTTCCTTCTGTGTTCCTGTCTCTGGGTAGAGCCCTGCATCAACCAGAGGAACAGTGTTAGAAAGAGCTGACCGCGAAAACAAGAGCTGTATGTTATGAACCATCTCTAAGCAATACAAGCGTATTACATCTCAAGCGTACAATTCCACCCAAAAATTGCTTTTTCCTGTGCTTTGCCCCATTCTTCATGCAAAATTCTCAATAAACCCAAGGCAGTTAGCGGGTGGAAGAGGGACTGTGGGTAGGAGTAGAAAACAGCCATAAGACTTCTCCTGGGGGAAGAAGAGAGAGAGCAAGGCAGCACTCTGGCTTGTTTTCCCATGGAGGTTCCCACGATGCAAGTGGTTTGCATTGTCATTTTCCACCAGCGGTTTCAGAGATGAGAGGGACGGAGCAACTGCTGTGAATCACACTACCCACTTATTAACCAGCTTTGCTGTTGCTCTTCTCTTCTGCAACAGCATCATGATGGAGAGAAAAACATTGCCTTTTTTTATCACCCTCTCTCAGAGAAAGAGGCATGTGTTAGCAGACCACCAGTTAAATATTGCTCTGCCTTTTGATTAAAAGGCAGCACAGGCTCTTGCACACTTGCCACAGCATGAAGTCTGTGGTTTCTCTGCAAGCTGAGCTACCTCCACATATGTGCTGTCTCCCACATGGACGAGCTATACTACTACAGAAGGAAGGACTTCTGAGGAGAAGAATCTGGGGCTCCTGGTGGACAGTAAACTATCCATGAGCCAGCAATGTGCCCATGTTGCCAAGAGGGCCAATGGGATCCTGGGCTGCAGAGGGAAGAGTGTGGCCAGTAGGTCGAGGGAGGTCATTCTCCCCCACTACTCTGCACTGGTGAGGCCACAACTGGAATACTGCGTCCAGTTCTGGGCTCCCCAGTTCAAGAGAGACAGGGAAC
>KZ505955.1:96152-115844 GCA_002844005.1 Limosa lapponica baueri | reverse complement strand
GGGGGATGGTTAGGCACCAGAGGGAGTGGACTGATTAGACAGAACTTGTGGAGGGTGAAATTTTGACACTTGACTCCCTGTGGGAAGGGCGTGCAATTAAGTAAAAACTTACAGCAACCACAGCTGTAGGATGAGGCCTGGGTTTGGACAGTGTGCGAGTACAGGAAGGATATGGGGGTAGCAGTACAAAGGAAGTATCGTCAATACTGTGCGGTGCCAGAAGCCTTGGTTGCTGCTATGGGACGTGAGCAGACGTCTCTAAGATGATGGGAGGAAGCATGGAGAAGCCCATTTCCAGGGTGCTGGGCAACCTAGAGGGTGTTGCATGCAAGAAAGCTATTTTAGACACCAAAAAAGAGATGTGGGACAGCTCAGTTCAGCCCCAGCTGTAAAGTTTACCCTGTCACCTTCTTGTATGCAGTGCGAGGTGCAAAGTTGAGTGAGTACCTCTTGGAGAAGTCACGGGTAGTGCAACAAGATACCGGGGAGAGGAATTTCCATATCTTCTACTACATGTTTGCTGGACTGTCTTCGGAGGAAAAGGAGATATATGGGCTATTGGATCCTTCACTCTACAGGTACTTCAAAGAGTAGTTTAGCCTGCATGATGGGGGATAGAGGGGAGAGCAGCATAGTGGAGCCTGATGCCCTCTGGCTCTATCTGTGGAGACTGGTACAGGTAAACAAATGGAAGCTGGAGTGGGATCTGAATGGAGCTGCATGAAGAGATCTTATGGGTCATCATGGAAGCTGGGAGGTCGGGAGTCTCTTCTTTGTTGCATTACCTTGGAAAAGTTTCTTTCCCTTTCTCGTCTCCACTGCTGCTGGTCTGCTTTGTTCCTTTGGGGCAGGACTGACTGGCTGTGCTGGTTGTGTGACGGTTTTGTATGGGATATACACTTTCTCAGGTACATAAGTGGACGATTTGGTACACAGGATGTAGCTCAGCGTTGGAAGCAAAAGTACCAAGAGGTGTGCAATGCCCTTGACATGGTGGGATTCCAAGAACAGGTCAGTTCTGCAGTAATTTAATTTCCATCTGTGTATCCTGCAGGCCTAGGGTTTCTTTCTGGCTCCTGTTGTGAGGCTCAGTCCTATTTCTCTCCTTTCTGGATTTTCCATGTTGCTTCCAAAACACCTGAGTCTGTCAAACTTTGAGTAGAGCCTTTTCCCACAGGCTGCCTGTGCCTTTCCCTCAACTCTCCAGCTTCTGAGGCTTCCAAGTCATATATGCTACATGCTGATAGGTTTTCAGTCACCTTTCTTTTGTGTTTCAGGAGCAAGTGGACATGCAGGCTATCTTGGCTGGTGTGTTATCTCTGGGCAATGTGACCTTTGAGCCTGAGGAGAGGAATGGGTCTGTAAAAGTGAGTGAAGCCTCCCGGGGATGGCTGAAGGCTGCAGCGGTGAGTCACAAGAGCTGAGAGAAACCTTGTGGGTATTATGCTGGTTCCCACTGGCAGTCTTACTGCAGGAGCTGCTCCTGCCAGAGATGGCAGAGCGTATTTCTGCCTCAGAGTGTGAAGGTTTTTGAAGAACAAGGAGTTTTTTCCAGAAATACACACTTTGACCCCACAACTGCATTTGTGTTCACTGCTATTCATTCCCAAAGAGATGCTTCCCAGCTTCTATTTCTCATGTGTCTAGAACCGATGTCTAGCATATGGCAATGCCACACTTGCCTTGTTGGCTTCATACAAGGCAAGCTTTTTAAAATTAAATGTTACGTGTTACCGTGTGACAATGCCTTGGAGAAATTCAGGTGTGTGGTATCTGAACACTAATTCTGTGTTTTCAACAGATCTTGTCTAAGGATACCAGCTTAACTGCTATCAATTTTAGTTGGTTATCCAGAATTAAACTTTCTATTATTTCACATGAAATTATCACAGATTAAGAAGCATATATTCCCCAGGACCTTCCCATTTTTACTATGTGGGACGGATACATTATCCTGCTTTGTTAACAACACAGAACAGAAAAGTGTAACACTTCTGCCTATTCTGTGTCTTTTTATTTTGACCTGTTTGAAATCCCAGCACCCTTGGTTTTTGGTTTCACTCCCATCTCTTTGCCTGTTTCCCTCCTACGCCATACCTGAAACAACCACCTACATCTGTTCAGCAGCCAACTTCTTTTTGTCTTACTTCAAGTCTGCTCCTTGGTTTTGCTCACGGGAGGGGAATTCCTGTTAAAGCAATTGCTGAGGGGTTCAGTTGTGTCTGGGTTCCCGTTGTTTCCTGTCTCTTGTGGGTCCATGTGACTTCTGATGTCTGCTGAAGCTCAGAACATCTCAGCACCTGCACAGTCACCTCCGTGTGGTGCTGTTCAGTAAGTCATTAAACCGTGCAGGAGGGACTGGCGTGGCTCCCAAAGAAGGTGAAAGGTGGCAGCACTGGGATAACAAAACAGAAGGTATCTAATAGAGCACAAAAGTGAGCTTGGTCACTGCAGGGATAATGCAGATCTTAGAGCCCTCATCTGACTCCAGTGCTGGGAGATGTTAACAGTAATACTTATTTTACAGCGGGGCTCAAAGGCCTTAATCTGAATCATGACCCCATTCCACTGGGTGTTGCACAAACGCAAGGAGATGCAATCCCCACATGTAGAATAAGGGTTCACTATTGACTGTCCTCATCTATTTCCTCTTTCCCAGGGTCAGTTTGGAGTCCAGGAAGATGAACTGTTAAAATGCCTTATTTGTACGATGTCAGTGACCCGAGGCGAGCAGATTCAGCGTTTTCACACCCAGCAGCAAGCAGAAGGTAGGAAACATAATGAATTGCAGATGTGCTCGCTAGAAAGACTGACCCATATTTGGTGGAAGGGTATCCCCACACACGTGCAACTTGTTGTGAACAAAGACGTCTGTCTGTGCCCCTTCATTCCCCTTGCATAGAGGCAAGTGTATCGATGTTTACCTGTTTAGTCTCTTAATGACATGTAGGACCGTGAATGCTGCTTTTGTTTGATCTCTGGGAGACTGCAGAGATTAAATGAGAAACTAAGAAATTAGCCTTGCTTTCTTCCTCAGTCCAGCCTAGAAGGAAACTGGAGGTATTTGTACAAAAGAGGGGAAGGCTCCTGTTGCAGAGTGCTGGCAGGGTGCAGAGCTCTAGGCAGTACATGCAGACATAACAGAGAATCAATGAGATAGCACAGTATCAGGTAAGGAGTGAGGTAAAGGGAAGTATGTTAAAGTAACAAGAGCAAGGTGTTATTTTGCCTTTCAATAAGAAAAGAAAAATAATCCAAGAGAATCTACACAGAAAGGTTCAGTTAAAATGAAAGATTTACAAAATTTTTAAAAAAGGCATGAAATCCCAGGATTTATAGATTATTGTTTAAAATAAATGAAAGAAAAAACTGGAAATGGGGAATTAGCTAGTTCTGTTTCCCAAATGTCTTCTTTTGCATCTCTCTAGACATCTCCCATCAGCAAGTGCATCATGCAGTAGGTCACATTGATTTGGTCTCCTTAGAACGTCAGCAAGTTTTCCATCAATTGCATCCTTCTGTTGCCCACAGTGTTTGAACACTTGGCAGCTGTGAGCTAGGAGGAGCAGAACCATTCCATTTTCCGAGTAGATCTTGGAGCCTCTCGCTTGGTTTAGCAGTGAGGGGATCCATACTCAGTTAGACCTGCAGAGGGGAAGGCAAGTCTCTGGATATTCTAAAAAGTGGCTGGACTTTTTTGGAAAGGAAATTTTTCCATTTCAGATGGTCTCACAAGTGCCCTAGTGTGCCATATCTGATCCTGTAAAAAGATCATGAAGATTTTGGAATGAAAGAGCTCTTTTTGACCTTACAGAGGGCAAAGACAATCAGGCAGATATCTGATGTTTATCTGATCTTTAAAATAGCTTCATAAACCACTAGACATTGTTGGTGGAGGTGAGTGTGTTGAGCCAGCTTGTGTGCTGTGTCCCCTGCTCTCCCTGGAGCCCTTCAGTGAGCTGCTGTTGTTATCTCTGTGCAGATGCTCGGGACTCCATTGCAAAGGTTGTATATGGCCGCGTATTTGGCTGGATCGTTTGCAAGATCAATGAGCTGCTGGCTGAGAACGTGGATCCTGAGGTGGAACTGAGCGAGATAGGTGAGTTCTGCCTGCCTTGCTCCTGTTCTGTCCTCAAATGTGTGTCCCTCAGCCACAATGAAGGAAAGGCACAATATGAGGTTCTGCAGAGATTGCATGCAGGGGTCCATTATCAAAGAGATTATCGTGTTGGAGACAGTAGTTGGCAGCATGAGGTGTGTAGGGCCTTGGCCAACTCTGAGCAGTTGGTTGGTCTGAAGCAACTGTGGGGCTGTAATTCTGGGTCACTCTGGCTTTGCAGAGGAGCCGGGGGTGGGAGTGGGGCTTCTCCTAATTAGCTGTCCAAGGGGAGTTATGGGAGAGGTGCCCCTGTTGACTTGGCTGGAGTTTTCCTCTCCCACAGGAGCTGGGTGATGGGAGATTTAGTTGTGTGTTTGGGTATGCAGGCTCCATGATGTGCTCATCTTCCCTCTTTTAGGTATCTTGGATATTTTTGGGTTTGAAAACTTTGCAGTGAATCGTTTCGAACAGCTTTGCATAAACTTGGCCAATGAGCAGCTGCAGCACTTCTTCAACCATGTAAGTCTGCTGTGAGTGGTCTCATCTGGTGTGGCAGAAAAAGCAGAGCCCTGTTCTACCTGGCATAGGAAGGAGAGCTTTGGGAAAAGCAGGTCTGTTGCCTGGAAGGAGAGAAATGGTGATTAGTGAGGCAGGGTACAGAGCAGCAACCTTCTTTGCTGTGGCAGGGGAGCCACTGGTGCAGGGAAGGAAAGACTAGAAAGGTCAAATAATGACCAAAGCTGGCAGAGCAGGGACACTTACACTCTGAGAAGTGTTCCTGCTTTGTGCACCAGGATCAGCGAGTGACAGGCTTGCAGATCGGCATGCAGAACAGCAGTTTCATCTTGTGCCTCTGATGCCATGGACGAGGGAGCCATGTCTCTGTCCTCGGTTCAGGGTGGGAAGGAAGATGTTCAGGAGTGCTCCAACCTCTTTTTTTTTTTTTTTTCCCCTGTTTCAGCACATTTTCCAGATGGAGCAGGCTGCCTATAAGGAAGAAGAGCTGCGTTGGGAGACTATCACATTCAACAATAATGAACCTATTCTGGTGAGTGAGAGGACTGACAAAAGAGAATTGCTCCATCCAGCCAAGAGAGGAGTCTTGCTCTTGCTATCGTGGGGCAAAGATATTCATGGGAAGAGCGACTTCAAAGGGTGGTGTAGGTGAGAGTGGATGCCCTGTACTGTTTTATATACATGTAGTGTGTCTCCTTTCCCTGCAGAATCTGCTCCTGGCCAAGCCACTTGGGCTCCTGTCTCTTCTGGATGAGCAGAGTGCGTTCCCTCAGGTATGCATGAGATAGATAGGGGTCAGTGAAAATAGTGTGGGCGAATGTAGCAATAAATATTTGGCCTGCAGAGAGAGCTCTTATGTTGGAGTGTGACTTTAAAGAGCAGGTTGAGCAGCGGTGTTCCCACGTGTGACTGCTGAGACAGGACAGCCAGATCAGGGACAGTCTAGTGATATTGGTGTCCCTGTGGAGGGTCAGACTGTACAGTATGAAACTGTTCCACAGCCAAGGCCGCTTCCAGCACTTTGTTTTCCTTCCATGTGCCCTGGTGAGGTCTCTGTTGCAGCCTTATCATTTGATTATGAAATCTACTTTCTTGCAGGCAACTGATAAGACATTTGTGGATAAATTAAACAGCAGCTTCAAGGGGAATTCACACTTCCAGCCAGGCCGAGGCCGTGTTTTGGGCTTCAGCATCATTCACTATGCTGGGAAAGTATGTACTGTTTGGAGGAAGAATGCTGTTGTAACGTATGTAGGAGGGGGGAAAAGTGTTGCTTGACAAATAAGGCTTTGAAGTTAAAGAGTGTATGGTCCAACAATGATATAACAGAAGTGATATGTTCCCAGGGAGTTGCCTCCTAGGATTCCCTAGGATTTCTGTAGAAGGTATAGGTATAGGAAGAGAGGACCCCTGAGGAAAGTGGGACTACCTCTGGGAAGCAAAGAGTATTAGAAGAATCTGCTGTACTCATCACCATTCTGTTGGAACTCTAGTCCTAAAATAGCCCTTTATGAAATAAAAACCCTGCGTCCACTGTGCAGCATCAAAGGACAGTCTAATGGCTTTACCTTTACCTGATGGGTTCCAGAGCAGAGGAGTCACTATTCTTTTTGCAAGCACTGAGGAACACAGTGCGAGCAGCCAGGTGTTTTGAAAGTGGAGGCAATTATTTATACATTCAAATGGTATCTAAGCACCTTGGAGTTTAGGACTATGCATGTAACGTTATTGCCACCAATTTTGAAAGAATTGGCCCAAATATGTTGAATTGATTGGAGATAAATTTTGGAGCAGGAGCAGACATAACAAGTCACGTAATTTTAATATGCAATTTAGTAATCTCATCCCACCATTGTTGACGAAGTCATTACTTGTGGCATTCTTTCTTAAAAAAATTCTTTCTTACATTCTTTCTTACAAAAAATAACACCTGACATAGAAAGGAGGGTGCCAAGCTAGAGATGAGAAAGGAAGGGAGCAAGAGAAAAAAGAGCATGCATAACAGGATGTAAGTCTATTCAAAGGGAAGAGGGGGAGAGCAAGGAAAAGAGTAAAGCATAAACCAAAAGTAAATGAAACTTCATAGTCAAGGAAAGGAGAACAAGAAAAGGCGTATGTCTCAGTGTTGTGCTGCACTCCTGTGGTTCTCATGCCTCAGTGCTATCTGCAGGGTTCTGTTCCTCAGGATTGGCATCTGAACGGAGTGCATATGCATTTACAGAATTCACCTGCAAGCAGGTGTACGTTCAGTTTAACGGTTGCTCTTGGCAAGCTGTGCAGATGGTTTTCACAGCGAGCCTGTGAGCGCTGCTGGCCTTGATGACTTGCTGCCCTTTCCCCTAGGTACAATATGCTGCCGGGGGCTTTCTAGAGAAGAACAGAGACACCTTGCCAGCCAACGTCCGTGGACTCTTCATCAACAGCATCACTCCCTTGCTCAGCGTGCTGTTCACAGGCAAGTCCCTCTGCTGTGACAGGGCATCCCACATGAATCAAAGCCCACCTTTCAAGACTTAAGTGTGGGGATGAGGCTCCTGTGCTGTGAATGTGTTTCACAGCTGGCAGCCCCAGGGAGACTATGGGAAGGCTGCAGCCTGGAGTGGGGCTGCTGGCATATAGCAGGCTGTCGGAGCTGTTTCTTCCTCCCTGGAAAGCAAGGAGGGTTGTATCCCTTTCCAGAGAATTATCCACTGCTCAGATGTCTTCCCTCAGATCAGGTAGCTCATCTTCTGCAGGGCCAGAAGGTCATTTAGGGTTGTTCAATAACCTGATTGCCTTGTCTTCTCAGTGGCTGAAAATAATATTGCCTGTATTGTATGCTTCATATATTTGCTCTTTCTTCTCCTTTTCGTTAGCTCTTTCCTTGTATTTCCACATGGTGAAACCTAATGCCCTCTCTGTGATTCAGCAGTTGTAGGGAGACTTGTTTGTGAAGTGAGGTTTTGAATGTTTAGACATGGTTGATTGCAAACAAAGGTACAAATTTAACAATTGTCTCTGTCCTTCCAGCCACTATCTCCAGGACAGGGACACTGATGCCTCATGTGAAAGCCAAGGTATTGCACTTCAGGTCCACGTGGCAATTGATTAATGATGGCATAGTTACCTGATATTTATTATTTGAGAAACTGGCTGAAAATGAGAGCAGATAGGAGTTGGTTGGAAATAAGACCCAGACGGTGATCTGCTTGCAACAAATTCTCCTGGTTTTTGCCAGGTTTTCTGCTTGCTTCTGCTGATTTATTTAACTTGTCTTCCCTCCCTTGAAATCTATTCTCTCCCCTTTTTGCCATCTGCCTTCCAGCAGAACTCTTTGGATGGCAATCAAGCGCTGCTTCCAAGAGTGATCCTTTTGTTTGATTCTGGTTTCAGATGATACCAGGAGCAGATGACAAGTTCAACAGCACACGAAAACAGTCTGCTGGAGCTCAGTTCCGGGTAAAGTATTGCTGCTCTGCAGTGCCCCTTGAGATGAATGCAGTGATGTTTTTGCGAAAGCTTTTGTGAGGCTGCTAAGCATAGTTATAGCATCCAGCATGTAGACAGGGGTTTTTCTGGGTGCCAAGCACAGCTGATCATCGTGGGAGTCACACGGTTGTTGTCAGAGTCTGGGAAGTTGCTGTGGGGTGGGAAAACAATTCTCACTGTGGGATATTGCATGCCGGGCTCTGGCAGTGCTTTGCCTTGCTGGACTGTTGATTTTTCTCTGCCCTCACCAGCATTCCCTGATGATGCTCATGGAGAGGATGTATTCTGCCAACCCCCACTTTGTGCGCTGTATCAAGCCCAATGGCCAGAAGGAGCCAGGTGTGGTGGACAGCCAGGTGGTGCTGCTGCAGGTGAGGAAAAGCAGTGTCTTTCACAGGTACTTCTGCCATGTCTCAGTGGGGAGGGCAGAGCTCACCAAAAGGCTGTGGAGATAGCTGGAAGCTGACCAGTCTGAGTCTCCCCTTACAAGAGAAAGAGTAGGCACACTTTTTATGTGTGTAGGTTCTGGATACTTGGCTGTTTTTGTGTCAGAGACTGCTAGGTCCGGGTTTTGCAGTCTTAGTTCTCTCCTGTTTCTTTTTCATGAATGCAATGAGATCTGCATGTCATGTACTAGGATTCGTCTTTGCATCTCCTGGATGTGGACTGGTACAGACAGTACTTCTCCATGAAAAATGATGCTTCCTGAAGGATACTGTTCTCAACTGTCAGCCAGGGCAACTCTGAATAGAAGCCATGATGGGATCACTTTGACATGAGCTGATATGTGCTGATATGACAGTATTTGGATATTGTGTCAGGTCTGAATTCCAGACACTTCAAAGAATACTGAAATGTTTAGAAGAGTTCAGAAAGCTCTGTGGCCTAATATATATAAGAAAGGATAGGATTAAGAGGGAAGTTCATCTGTGCCTCAAAGTACTTCCGTGTCCAGATTTGGAAGTAAAAGGCTGTCCTCTAAGAGACGGAGGCAAAACAGGACCCATGGCTGGAAGGTGAAGTTATTTCAGTCATTGGTTTTTATGGTTTCCCACTTTTAACTGAGAATGTTAATCATCAAAGTTACAGGAGGTGATAAATTCCATCTTTAACCAAGGAAACATTTTCAGAAAGAAGCTTTTTCATTTTGAATTGAAGAAGTTTAGGGCTGAATGAAGGAATTTCTGGCTGCAGAGGAGCAAACTGGTGTCCTAATGACCTGTTTCTATTTGTTTGTCTTTGTGGTGCTGCTTCAGCTCCGGTACAATGGACTGCTGGAGACAATCCGTATCCGAAGAGATGGTTTCTCCTGGAGACCCTCATTTGAGGAATTTGCTGAAAGGTTTGTTAAAACCTCTGAATATTCCGTGTTAGATATTGTTAGGGAAGTGACCCTGGTAACCAGATATGGGCAGGGAGTGAAACTGCCTATTCAAAGTTATCATGCCTGAGATCATGCGGTTGTTTGCTGTGGGAGGCTGAGTGGGAAAGACAGTGATTTATTGTTGTTTACTGTGAGGGTGACATGGATCACCTCAGCGCATCAAGGATGGGGCTCTTACTTTGCTGAATTGATTTGTTTTTCACAGATATGGAATTCTTCTAGTTAAACCAGATGTTTCCCTCACAAAAGAAAGGTAGGAACCCTTCCTTTTTTATGTGCAATCCAGTTTGCTCTTCAGAGACTTTTGCTCTCAAGGTAGCATAGCAAACTGAGTAAAAGGAACAAAGTGAGGATGGGGTATTGTGGTAATGGGGAACACAAATTCCTAGGCAAAGACAGTCAGTGTTTAAAAAGCATTTGGTACAATGATGAATGAAATCTTTCCAGAATTGCTGTGTAGCAATTCAATTCAGTTGCTACAAAGCTGTGGTATCCTGTGGAATGAGAATTGGCTAAGGTACTCAATTTAGGGAGTCAGTATGGCAGGGGCTCAGTGCAGTTACCAGGTGCCTCTCCAGGCCTTTTCCTGATGATCTCATGGGATAAGAAGAAGATAAAGACAATTCTGAGCAAACAGCCAGCACTGAATGTCTTCCAGGCTACAGAGGATATTTCTGGTCCAAGAATTTTCTATGTGTGCAGGCATAATATACCCTAAGCACTTTCAGAACCTGACTGCTCCTTACACACACAAATGTCCCCCCAGCACTGCAGTCTTACCCTGTCAGCTTTTTCCTTCCTACAACACAGAGGGCAGCAATTCCCCACTTCCTCTTCTCCACTTTCCCAGTCCCTCCTTCCTGCCATGGTCAACTGTGACTGATAGTGAGAATGAAGGGTGTAAGGCAGCCAGCTGAGGGTTTTTTTAGCCTTTGAAGAAAAGGATTTGAATGTTCTCTTGGAAAAGTTCTCTCCTGGCAGTAGCTCCTCCAGCTTTTATGGGGCTTCCTTGGAAGTTAAGGACGATTCTGAATTAAAAGGAATTGCAAACCCAAGTAAAGTCAAGACAGTCTCACAGATGAGAGAGAGATGATGGTGAACAGGCAGCATGGTGTGTTTTCAGACACAAAAATCATAGAATGCATTTGAGACAAGAGTTACCATGGATATAGATTGTGGCACAGTGGAAGTTGGCTGAGATAGAAGGAAAACCACTTCTGCTTTGCTGTGCAAAATATTAGCAAAAGGTGTCACTACGATTTCACAGCCTGGATTTGCAAACAGAGGGAGGAAGCTGTCTATGTAGTGCAGCAAGAGTACTGCTTTCATTTCCAAGCGTTGGGGAATCTTTTGGAGTGACCCAAATTTTATTACTGGAGTCTGAAAAATGAAACTGAATTCATTTTCAGTAAAACAAGCTTTCTCCCGGAAGTCATGCTGTGCTGACCTTGCAACTTTTGTGCTCCAAAGGGCTTGGAAATGAAATGAGGAAAAACAGTTCTGAGAATAAAATAAGCTCTGCAGAACTGCCTCCCAGGGAGTTGAAGGAAATCTGCCTCTGGGAACCCCTTTGCTGATGTTTTCTGGATGTCATCCTAGCTGTACCTCAAGGAGCACCACAGATTGACAGGCAGTTACTGAATGTGATCGGGTGACAGGGGACAAAGAATTCAATGCAGAATCTTTGAGGCACTTTCTCTCCCTTTATGCACCTAAAACCACTGGCTGCATAGTGTTCATTTTGGGTGGAAAATGATTTATTTCACTTTTTTCCTCTCTTTCAGCTGCTTGGAGATACTCCAAAGTACAGAGCTGACAGGCTGGATATGCGGGTAGGTGTGGATTACTGTTGCTGGGAATGGGGTCCTGAACTGCAGAGACTTTATCCATGTAGACTGTTGTCTGGTTCCCATTCAGGGAGCCCTTTATGGCTATAGGAAAGGCCTGTCTAAAGGACGATGGATGCAGGTTTAGACAAACTGTGTTTCTCACTGCTTCTTTCTCTCCCCAACTTCACAGAAAGTCACGACTTTTCTTTAAATATTGGCATCAGGAACAGCTGGCGAAGTACGTGGAGCGACTGGAAAGAGCAGCAGTTGTCATACAGAAAGGTGAGCACTGGGGCAGGAGAGTCCCTGAACTCTGATCTCAGACCAGGGCAAGGAAAAACTTCACCGGTCCCTGCTCCACCATTGCACCTTCACAGATTACAGAAAGGCAGGCCAGGCACCATCTCCCTGTCCGTAGGGCCTCCACAGGCCCTGCGGAGTCAGAGTGCTTCTTGCAGACGCCCGCTTCCTCCATGCTTATCCTCATCAGACAGGGTGAGCCTTGGAAAGGGAAAGCACGTGTGCAGGAGCTGAGCAGGGCAAGCATATGATTTGGCTTCATCCCGAGATCTGGGTAGCCATCGTCTGGAGTGAGGGCTTGTTTGTGGGTGGTGTTGAAATGAGGAGAGGAAAAAGAAGCGAAGCAGATCTCATTCCTACTTACAGAGATGGGCAGAAAGGGATGAAGTTTTGTTTTGGTGTGTTTTTTTTCTTTCCTTTCCAGGTAGAGTCTGCTCTGGCAGCCTGTTTCTCCAGAGCAGGCACTGTAGGCAGTTTGGTACTTCCGTCTGCACAGGCTCCATGAGGACTGTGCAACCAGGAGGAGGAGGCTGTCATCCTGCCTGGTTCCTCTCTGTTGTACTTCTCTTCTGTATGGGTTGTTGCACTGCTGAAGCATCTGAGCAGCTTCCAGCTATGCACCGTACAGGATGACAAACATCAGACTGTCACATGCTGTGCCTTGTTCTCATCTGTGGGGAAGATGTGTGGGTAGCGGGAAATGAGAAAGTGTGGCTTTCAGTTCATGTGCTTTAGTACCTCGTAGAGTAGGTGGGATAATGCGATGTCACTAAAGCTCCTGATGAACCCTGTGATGGCTGCTTATGGGGAAGGTTATCCTGTGGGCTGACATCAAGGAAATCCCATCTCCTGCAGGGAAGAGCTTTGTTTTTACTGAGTAGTGTCTGAAGGGTACTGGGGAGATAGATGGTTAACAGAAGCCCTTCTGTGCGACTTTGTTTGCTAGGTTTCCTGTGCCTTGGCATTAGAGATGAGAGCTTAGATCTGTAATTTGATTTTTTTAAATTCATGATCTGGCAGCTTAGAGAGTAGAAGACAGTTCTCACATGTTTTTCACTGCCTGCTCAAGTAGAGTCTGTATTGCTCTTTATTAACGTGATTGAAGTGTTGAGGGCTTTGCACGGCGTGAAAGAATATTACCTCGTGTGCTTCCCCCAGGGAGTGACAAAGCCATGATGAACATTTTTTGTCTAACCACAGCTTTTCTCTGACCAGTTTTCAGGGGATTCAGATGCAAGAAGAGTTACCTAAAACTGCTGGCTGAGCTGAGAGCTCAGGCACAGCGACTACAGGAGGAGGCAGAGAGAGAAAGAAGCCGGCAGCTGGCAATGGAAGCAGAGGCCCAGAGTGAGTTCCTCCCAGTCCCACTGCCTCTGTGCCTGGCCATGTGTAACATGGTCACCTTGAAGTGCTGTAAGCTCCAGGTGATGACAGCCTGCCCTTGGCTCTCCTGGGGCTGGAGGCTCCACTAATGTGGTGGGCAGGGAGGTTTCTGCCATTTGAAAGTGTGTCTTTCTCTGTGGGGAGCAGGATCAGCATGGTGAAGGTCGCTTGCCTGGCTGTGTGGGGAGGAGTGCCAAGCTGTGTCTTTCCCACACACTCCGTGCAGCAGAACCTCTCTTCCTGTCCTGGGCATGTGGACGGTGGATCTCCTGGATCTTGGATGCTAGTTTTCATCTACTTCTTTTCTGTTGTTGCAGAAAGAATCTCCCTTCCAGTACCCATGCCACGAAAGAGGCGCCCTCAGCCTTGTCCCCATCCTCCTGATAAGTTGTCACAGCCACCAGTGCCACGACCACGCAGCAAACTAACAGAGGTAGCAGTGTTTTGTCTGCTTGGGGCCCCTTAGCCAGGTGTGCTCGTTCCCTGCTTCTTCCACTCTCTGCGTGCACATGTTCTCCTGCATGTGGTCACAGGAGAACATTGTCATTCCTGTTATGAAATGTGAGAAAGCCCTTTCCTACTGTGGTTAGCTAAAATGTGTGGTCAGGACCTTTGAGGAACTGAAAGCAGTGTTCAATGGTTTGTCTGATCTTGTCCTAAGGGACTCAGAAATGGGATCACTACCAAAGGGATCCCTTCAAAGGTCCCCTGCCTTTGGCCTTGCTTTCATGCCCGCTTTTCCCCTCTCCCCACTTTCAGTCTACTCCTTTTGATAACTTCTTGGACCCTTCTGTGCCTCGCCCTGTCCTGGGGAGGGAGGAACAGACCAGAGAAGACGTAAAAACGAGGAAATGCAAAAGAGGAGCAACTCTCCGCTGGTTCAAAGAGACACAGGCCAAGAAGGTCATGCGGGATGATGGGGCTTTTCCAAGTTGGCTTCATGGGATGATCAGCCGGAGGTGAGTATGCTGAACCCAGCGGCCGCAGGTTGTATTTGCCAAGATTTGCCTCCTGCATAACCTTTCACTTTTAGGCTGTGAGCTTCAAACCATTAGGGAGAAGCTTGGAGCTCCCCATCACAGGGTGAAAATGCTGAAACTTCACATGGATCCAGAGAAAAACCGTGGAAGCTCGTAGGAAACAAGTCCACTGTGGGTTCCTAAATACAGATCCTGCGCAGGGAAGGGAGGCTGGGAAAGTACTTGGAGACACAATGCACGCATGCTTTTACCCTATTGCGGACTGTTTGTAGAGACCTCATATGGAATGAAGATGGACTTTTGTCTGAGTCATTATGACTGTGCTCATATCTCTCAATTTAGGTCAGGAGGAGACCTTAATTTACAGCAGGAGGATACAGAATTCAGTGTACATTTATTTAAAAAAGTATTAAGAGGTGCTTTAGTGAGTACCCAATAGAAAGCTTCCCCCAAAGCCCCCCGATATGGGAAAAGGAAGGCTTTTTGTTCATACCTCTGCCCATCTAAGGACAGTGCAGCATAGGTGGCATTTACATCCCTGTAGGCTGGGAGAGACATCCACAAAGCCTGATCTCCTTACAGAGCATTTTACAAGACTGTGAACTCTCGAGCTTTTTTTGGGAAAACCTTTATTTAAAATGCTTGAAATCTTGCTACTGGATATGCCTCACACGTCACTCTCCTGGCTGAGCCAAGCACGACTTTCCAAGCAGCATGATAATCAGAGAAATGCTGATTATACCAATGATCAGGTAGGAGCAAGACACTGGGGTCAGCAGGTAGACAACAGAATTTCTGTCTGTAATCTCCCTTCTCTGCAAATTAATCTGTGGTGCTGCATGCTTGCTAACTGCCAGTGTCCCTTATTTTGACGGGACTCGTGTGTGGGCATTGCTGCCAAGCGTGCCAGCCATTTGAACACCGTTATCATCTTGTTCCAGTTTGTCACTTTTTTCTGGTAAAGCTGCATGTCCCCTTCAATCTTACTAGGTCACAAGTCGCTGGGTTTTGTCAGCTTATCAGTGTGAATGTTACTCGGAGACATTACACAGCACGTTGTTTAGTAAAGGACACTGCAGTAGCTGACAGCTCCCTGGTAGCTGCACTTTTTTTTTCTTTTGTTAAGATAATTAACAAAGCCCCCACCAGCATTAATGCTTTTGTCCACAGAGCCAAGAATGCAGGAGAGGAACTAGCATCTGGCAGATAAAACTAACTGAATTTGAGTACAGGCTAGCCATGAGCACTTCACAATGAAGGATGTAGCAGATCCTTCCCAAAGACGCTGAAGTTCAGATACTTTTTAAGTGGTGCTTCCTGTTGCTGGATTTAAGTCTCCATACAGCAGTGTAAAGTCAGCCTCTTGTAAGAGAGCAGCCAGAGCAGTCCTGAATTGTGCTGGTGATTTGCAGTCACCTTCAGCCTGGAGCAAGGCACGTGACAACCACAAAGTGGTGCTTTGTCTCTTGGGCAGAGTTCGGGGAAGACCTCCATCCAGCAGGAAGTTTAGAGAGGCAGAGTGCTGTAAGCCAAGTTGGTGTTTTTCCAAGGCTTACCTTGTACCCCAGAGCATCCCGACTTCTTCCGTCAGCCCAGGAATGCAGGAAATGCACATGGGCACGGCCTCCTCCTCTCAGCCACGCTTTCCAATGGGCTGCCTGCTGGAAGGCAGCTGCTGTTGTTGCGCTCGTCAGACTGCTGCAGCAGGTTTGGAGCAGCCCTGCTTGGAGAGGCTTTGGCTGAGAGTGTTGTGCCTCCTCAGCCTGCTAATGCCTCCCAGCAAGCCCAAGCCTGGAAATCTCTATCTAGGAACACATTGGGCAGATGCTGGCCTCCCTGTGGACTAGGAGCACTACTGTGGTAGCACGAGACAGGATGGGAATCCCTGCACTGAGGCAGCTGCTCACAATCTGCTCAAAAAAATCTTTCTTGCTTACAGGGAAGCTGAAAACTTGCTGATTGACAAGCCTTTGGGTTGCTTCCTTGTTCGGATCAGCCAGAGCCGACCGGGCTACACCTTGACATACAGGTAATGTAATCTTTTTTCCTTGCAAAGAAGGGAAAATAAGGTCCTAAACTGAGCTTTGCATGGTTGGCGGAGTTAACCTCCTCCACAGAGGAGTCCATTGAGGATGGTGTTCAGCCTCTCCTGTTGGGGGTCCCTCAGACAGTTTGCAGTACCAGACAAGACACTGCGGAGTCGGTCTTTTACCAAAAACCAGTTCTCTTTGTGGGTGGGGTGCTGCAGCTCCAAGGGTGCAGGTCCTGCTTAGGCTGTGCTCTATGGCTGAGTGGGCAAACCAGGCTGGAGGAAGCAGTGGCTGGAGCAGAGGAGATGAGTCTAGAGGAGGCTCTGAGGAGAGGCAATCAGAGGCTGCAGGGGCATGGTCTTTGTACAGCCTCAGGCAAGGAGTAGGGCAGAGTTTTAATGTGGACAGCAACATGGGAGGTGGTACAGTCTGCTGGGGTTTGGATCTGGCTGCCGGGGTTCTCCCATCAGAGACTCTGGGGGAATTGCTGCTCCTCCAGCACCTATTGGCACAGTGTGTGACACTGACACATGGTGCATCTCCTGCATCTTTGTGATCTTTGTTACTGTGGCTCCTGATCACATCTGGCCCCTTGAGACAAGTGCAGAAAGCAATGACTGGGTCCTGGAGAGACACTGTGGCCCCATGCCATCACTGTTTCTGTCTGTCCATCTCCCCAGGGGCGAAGGCCGCTGCAGACACTACATGATCGAGATGCAGCCCAATGCACGCTATGTCATCCTGGGAGAAGACCGGGCCCATGCCTCCCTTACCGAACTGGTCCGGTATCACCAGACTGTGGGCATCCAGCCCTTCATGGAGATACTGACTGTTCCCTGTGGGCAGGTGAATGTCGAGGATCTGCAGCCGGAAAAGGGGATGGGGCATGGACCGTGCCTTAAGCAGAGAGAGTTGCTGCAGCAGCATCTCTCTTTTGTGTTCCTGTTACGGGTATCCCATTCTGCCAAGTAGCTTGGCCACTTCCACATTCACTGGGAAATGATACTAGCTGGGCACTGGGGAGTCCTGGGGTGGGGGAGAGGCTCTGGTCCTGGTAGTGGATTCAAGGGACAGGTCCCTGTCCCCTGAACATCAGCAGTGGTCACAGCTGGGTATTCCTCTTCATTGTGCTGTTCGGGGTGTGTGGAGGGTCTGCAAGGCACTGCTGAATCCATTCTTCCCTCGCTCAGAAAAGTAGTGAGAGTTTGGATTACGAAGATCTGAAGTGCCTCAGGCTGGGTCCACCAGAAGCCGAAGGAGAGGCCCATCCAGAGGAGCAGCCATGCCCCTCCAGGCCTTCCACCAGTCAACCTGATCTGCAGTCAGGAGCATCCGCGGTTCTCACACACATGTGGTTCAAGAGGAACAAGAATTCCCAGAAGAAACAGAGCCTGGACAAGAGTAGGACCAAGCCAAGCTCAGTCAAGAAGATAGGCAGCCAGCGAGCTTTCCCTCGCCTCCACTCTTCCATACGCCTGGCGATGCAGGAAATCCAGCAGGTGAGCTGGGGCATATCCTCTGCCGAGCCTTGCCACCCATGGCCACTCTGGGATGCGGGGAGCCGCCCTACTCAGGGGCAGCAGAGAGGAGGTTTCCACAAGTAGCACTCTGTTTCCTAGCTCCTGGGTTACAGGTTTTATTTGGGATCAAGACTGTGTTCATTGGAAGTGCTGGTTTGGGGGAGACCCTGGGAGAGGCTTGCTGAGATGCCCAAAGAAAAGTCCGCAACAGAAGGGGCTGTGATGTGGCCAGTGTCCCAGTCACTGTTCCCCTAATGCTGTCTCTCTGCTTCTCACTGCAGTTCTCTTCCACTGCCTTGAACACCTTTGTACAGAACGGCTGTGAAGCTGTCCGCGTTGAGCGTATAGAGCCCGAGTGACACGGTAAGAGGAGACAACACGCAGGAGGGCAGACAGCAATTGCGGCTTCCCTGGGAAATGGAGGAGCAAAGGGGCTCTTCCCTTCCTGCTCCACTTGGAGTATCTGTTGGCCACCAACTACCTAGAAAAAGAGCAGGAAAAACAGAAGGCAGTGACCAGCTTCCATTTCAAAGAGACTAGGAAAAATAGGAAAAATCAGCATAAGGTTGGGTTCCCAGCACCTACGGAGCCCAGTGTGCTTGCAGTACAATAACAAGGCTGCTGGAGGGAGCTCACAGTTTGTTAGAGACCTGGGGCTGGAATGGATGAGGGCTATCAGGAAGCATATCTGCACACTACAGTAGTCAGCTGCAGTGGCTTAATGTTGTGGAAAGAGGCACTTGTGGGTGCTGGGCAGAGAGTCCTGGGGGTCTAGCAGATGCAATGAGCCGAAGCCAAGGCTGAGAACATAAGAAAAAGCAGACATCTGAAGACTTTAAACAAGGTCTCAGCAGCTGGAAACACAGCTGGTTACTGAGGCTGTAGTATGCAGGGTGCGTTACAGGAGTATATGGAGCAGGCCAGGAAGGGCTGTCTGACACAGTTGGCTATGCCCAATGCTTTAATTGTCTGAAACATATAGTGGAGGAGCAGCTCCCCCATGCAGCCCCTGGGTAAGCCCCTGTCCCATTCAGTTGCTGAAGGCGGGAGGAAACAGTAGTGGTGCTGTTGTACACCTCTGGAAAAATCTGGATTTATGTCAGCTGGGAGTGGAGCGGGATCAGAAGACCATGCTGTTGGCTGCACACCCATGGCGGGGATTGCATCCTTGCACTGGGACTGATGAGTTCCCAGTGTGGTTCCACTCCCGAGAATTCATGTTGGAGCAAAACTCTTTACTTGTCTTCCTCTTGATGGCTGAGAAAATCCTCTCCCTGAAATGTCTGACTCAGTTGCTTCATTCCTGCATGCAGGTATTGATGTGCGCAGGGGCTGCTCCTTGTGTCAGAGGTTAAGCAGAAGAAAGGGAAAACTTGTGGGATCTGCAGAGATGACTGCAAGTGTGTCGTACTCGGGTTGCTGGACGGAGCCCTCTTAAGTCCTCCACTGAGTTGTTTCTTGACTTTTTTGCAGGTCCGACTGGCTCAGCCCTGTCCTCCTCCAGTGCTGTTGGGCCTTGGCTAACTGGGTGAACATATCCAGACATACAGCAGCCTTTTTTCTTTTTTTTTTCCTTTTTGTTTTTGCTGCACCCAGCTGGCCCTGTGCCTTGAGACAGGACTGCTGCAGAAATGAACTTCCATCAACACTCATCCAGTCTGGGTGGCTGAGACTGCAGTATCTGGACCAGTCTCATCCTGGCAGAGGGGAGAGGATGAGACCAGTCACACTCTGCACGGATACGACAGTGCCTGACAGTTTGCCTGTCAATACTTCAGCATGCCTGCAGACCCCCTCGCCTCGCACTGTTACTAGTCACAAACTGGATATCTCCCAACACCCTGTTCTCTCACAGATACCTGTATTGATTTTCTACCTCTTTTCTTCAAGTCCTTTGCTTTGGTCCTGTGTATCCACTGCTTTGGGTGCCAAGGAAAGCTTAGCTTGGAAAGTATCGACTGGAACTGTTGTGTCCTTTCTGTTGAGCACAGGAGCACAGAATCACATGAGGTTGGAAGGGACCTCCGGAGATCATCTAGTCCAACTCCCTGCCAAAGCAGGTCCACCTAGAGCAGGTTGCACAGGAACATGTCCAGGCGGGTTTTGAATGTCTCCAGAGTAGGAGACTCCACCACCTCCCTGGGCAGCCTATTCCAGTGCTCTGCCACCCTCAAAGTAAAGAA
>KZ505955.1:65410-81906 GCA_002844005.1 Limosa lapponica baueri | reverse complement strand
TCCCTTCCAACCTAGGTGATCCTGTGATTCTGTGATTCTGTAATTTCAGGTGTGAGTATTAATTAAAGTGAAGACGATAAGGACTGGAAAGATGCAATACAACAGGGGAAAAGAATAGGTTATCTCAAGAAAAGAGACACTGCGCAGTAAAGAAGATATTACTGAAACCCACTGAAGTGGGTTTTAGGACATACTTTCACAAATAGCGTCATTAGGGACCTTCACAAAATGCAAGAACTTGCCAATGACATGAAGATGGGAAACACTGACATTTCCTGCTATTTCAGCAGGGCTGTGAAGACTGTAGCAGCAGGAAGCCTCGTATTCCCAAGTGCTGATGAGCTGCTAATGAGAGCTCCTGATATAAACTAAACTAGTGCAGGAAAGTGCACCACTGTGTGCTTAATATGAGCAGCTTCACATGTAGCAGGAGAAGCATTTTCCATATAGGTTAAATGTATAGTTTAGCATGTGTACATCAGAAAAGATTAATTAAAACTTGAAGAGGAGGTGCAGAGGGTTAATGCGATCAGGAGAAGAGACATTTATTTTCTGGTAAGCTAAGCTCTTTTGGACTTCTGTCTAACCTTTCAAAACACAGTTTGAGACGGGATAGAGTTGCTGCCTATAAATACATCAGGAAATAAATGCTACCAAAAGGGCAGCCTTCAGATAGGAACGAAAAAAAATACATTTTAATGGAAAAATCAAAGAAGATTCATAAACGCTGAGGTTTTATAATAAGCCCAAGGATGTACAGGGCAGGAGGAGGCCCACTGCTTTCCACATGTAGCTTGATGAAGTCATAAGGGAGGCCACGTAGCTGCTTTTTAACAAAGGGGGATCAGACTCGGTGCCCAGGCAAGTGCTGTCAGTCCTAATTTGCACATAGCTATAGGTAAAATCTTGTTCTGTTTGCTGTAATTAAAAAGATTGACTTATTCACTGCCGAAGCAAGATCATGGCACAGCTCAGTGCTCTTGGAAGTGTTTGCCAGCTCTGAGTCTCCGCATTTTTATCCTGCTGGGACAACGCTGTAGCTGGTGTTTGCCAGCAGCTGCTGGGGAGGTTGCTTGCCTGCCTGGAACAGACCAACACAGGGATCCAGAGGCTCCTATGCGGACCTTGCCTGAAGTCAGACTTTCTAGTTTCCAGAAGTTTTGAGATTTTGAAACTCAGATTTGGAAGTAAATATCTTAAAATTAAAATAAAATTCAGCTTCTCATTACTCAAGGTGTTGTTTTTAGTTTATTTGGTTAGTTTTTCCCAATAGGTAGCAATGGATGTGTAAATATCATACATTATAATTGTATACAGAAACAAAAAACCCTGTATTTTAAAACCATCCCTAGTAGAGCTGCTAGAATTCTTAGCTCCAAAGCGGCTGCCGTGCCACAGGAGTGGCCGTGGTCCAGAAGCTCCCAGGCCAACTGGCTCCTCTGACCACCTGCTTCCTACAGTTTGGTTATGGAGAAGAGCAGACCAGGATCTGGCCAGACTGGGCCTGTAGTCCCGTAACACAGGTGCTGGGGTTACTCTGAAATTAGGAACTGTTACCCTAGAAAATCAAGGGACAGCAACAAGCTAATTAGCACTCTCACCCCAAAATACTTCTTGCATCCTACCCTTGGGCACAGCAAGTTGGTTATTCGCAGGAGATAAGCTATGCACTGTGGTGGCGGAGGGCTTGGGTGGCCAATGGTCCCAGCACAACGAATGAGCAGCTATAGAGATGAAAACAAAAACACTCGTTAGGAGACATTTTATGCAGCTTTTGCAATTGCAAAGCAGAGTCTAATATCACCTTGAAAGAAAGATTGTTATTATTTAGGCAATTCTAACCGAATCTCACTAACAAGATACAAACGGCAGGTGCCGGTGTCTGGGATTCGCCTTGATGAATGGCACAGATCAGCCTGGTTTCATTTGGAAGTCATCCAGGGAACTTCTAAATCGTGAATATGCACAACAACAGCACCGACAAACTAATGCCGGCTGCTGTTACATTAAAAGTAACAGACAATAAGCCTTCAGATGAGCTTGGGAATTCATTAGTGTATCCTATGTGAAAGGATTACTGGTACAAATCTGAATCAGGCCCAGAGTCCCAAAGATCTCCTGGACGTCCAAGTCTTTCCTTAGAATGAGTTAATTTTCCTGGGAATGACGTCTTTTTCCTGAGAATAAACCCTTTTACAAGCATTTAGAGGTCACTCCTCCCCACAGCACTGGTGCTAAAACAAGACCAGCCAGTGTTTCCAGAAGTACATCCACTCTAGCTCAGCCCAGTGCATCTTGTGCTGCTGAGGGTTGGAGAAGGTTCCTGGTACATCAGCGCTTTGTGCCTCAGGGTGGATCCGTGCTGAGCCAAGCACAGCTTTTAATGCTGTGCATTTCAGGATGCCTCTTAGCAAAGAAGAGCACAGAGCTGGGGGCCTGAATCCAGCTGACCAGATCTCCTCTGACAGAAGTCTACCAGAGAAGCCCGGGGGGACACCTTTTGGTGAGGATATTATGTTGGTGAGAGCCTCGGAACCTTGTAAAGGAGGGCAAACGCTGTGCTCTTCCACCTGGCCCACAAGGTTCATGGGATGGGGCTGTGATCCACAACCATTCCCAGAAGGCACATCCAGACAAAGCGCCCTGGAGGTGGAGTCACCTTCCATTCCAACAGTGTCCCCAGCTGCCAAGTATCATCTCTACAAAAAAAGCTGACAAAGTATAAGAGATCATAGGTGGAAAGAAGACACGTGCGGTTACAGCTTCTGTGATATGATACACTCAGCCTGGAAGAGTAATGACGAGTGAGGACAATGAAACCTAAGAAAGAGAGGGCAGCAAAGGTGATGCCTCCACAATTGCTCCACTCGCGCAGAGTCAAAGCAGGGGCCGCAGGGCCAACTCTCTGGGGAAGCAAACAGAAGGGATATGCCCAGGCGTGAGGTGAGAACTGTGTGGGGCTTGTCCTGACAAAGGGGTAGACTGAGCCTCTCCTTCCTCTGCCACATCCACTCAGGATAAAGACCATTAATAAGGTAAACCACAGGAACACACAAAGGAAAGAGCATTGGAATTCTGTTTTACGGTTTGTTTTCCCCCCGCGGTCCTGTTTCCTTGAGCCTTGATAAATGAGTATCTTCTTATCTGATGGTTCAGTTTATCTGGTGCTGGAAGGAACAAGGCAAATCAGGATAAAGTCTACAGTTTGGGAGAACGTTGATCCTACCAGCAGGTCATCACCGGAGACAGGGCTCTCCAGAGAGACCAGGTGTGAGGGAACATGTCTGGCACTGCGGAGGGCAGGAGCCCATGGTGCTGGGTTGCCAGGGCTCAGCACAGTGGCTCGTGTTCCCAGCTGCCAGCTTTTTGGGTGACGTTCCTTCTGCTTGGCACAAAATCCAGCCCCAGACCCAGCAGGATCTCCTGTGCTGCTTGGCAGGTCTTCAGATGGCAGGTCTGTAGATGCAGATGTATTCATATGGGCAACGCTGAGAACATTCATATAGGAAGGTGCTGGGATGACCAGTGATTTGAGCTGGGAAAGAGCTGGGCAAACTGGTTTAGCAGAGGTGTGGAGCTCATGGGGCACAGCACAGCGCTGGGACTCTGGCAGCGCCATGGAGCAAGGAGTCCATGGACTTGTCTGATATCTTCTTGCGTGTGCCCAAATTACACGTTTGGGGAAAGGAGCTTCTCCCATTCCCTTCTGCAATGCACGACGAAATATTCCGCTGGTTGGACTCAAAATTCCTGCTTCGTCATTTTCGTTGATTGTGCCGTAAACCCACTGTCCCACTCGTTCCCTGCTCCCCGATCCCCTGCAAGGCAGGATGCTACAGGCACAGATTTCCTCTCCAGACTGGGCAGCCATGCCTGCTTTTCTCCTTCCTTGCGTGGAAACCATCCCCGCCCCAAGCAGCCCTGGGGCCCCATCCCTGCTGTTTCTGATTCTGACACTTTTGTGATGGGAGAAACAAAACCGTGGGCAATAACTGAGAGGAGGTTTCACCCAAGATTTATACAACAGCAGGGCGGCGGTTTTTTGTTTCGTTCTTTGTTTCTTTCTTGATAATCCCTGGTGTTTACTTCACTTTTTTCTCAGGAAGCAGTGTGCTGACATCACCATGACTCTCTGATCTCTTCTGCAAGTTGCATTAGCTAATTTAAGTCCACCCTCGTGCTGTACATCCTTGATTACACCACCTGTGCATCACTTTGCATCTCACAACATGGACTGCAATCTGCTGTTGGTGTGCCTGGTCGCACACAGCACCACTCTTGCCCCCTTGGACTCTTCAGGGCAGCCTCAGTCCTTTGCTGCCCTAAATTAGTGTCGCAGCTAATTCTATCCCATCAGACAATTTATGAAGATGCTGAAAAGAAGAAGCCCTTGTGCAGCTCCCAAAGAAGGCATCTCTGCTTCCTCCCTCCCCCTTGAAAACCGACCTGCCGTCCTACCTTCCATTGCCTGTCTGCTTAATTGTGGAGACCAGTGTCTTATAGGATAAGATGGACTAAGGACATCTGGTGCAGGACCTTGTTAAAAGCTTTTTGGGATCCAGGTACACCATGTGCATACACTGAGCTGCACCCACACACTTCCTGCCACCTCTGAGGAGCAGCAGAAAGGCAGGACTTCTGCCTGGAGCAGAGTTGTGTCATCCTCTAGCCTCAATTGAAAGAAATGCTTCTCGTAACTGTATGTCCCCACTAAAAAGAAGCGACAACCACTGCCGAGGGGTCCCTCACACACCCCTGTGGAGAGGAGACCCCACTGCTGAGGGATCCTTCACCCGTTGCTGAGAAGAGGGGATGCCCACCACTGAGGGGTCCCTCATCCACCCATGAGGAGACAGGACACCCATAGCTGAGGGGTCCCTTGACCCACCACTGAGGAGCAGAGACACCCACTGCTGGGGGGTCCCAACCCCAACACTAAGGAGAGGGGACACCCACCACTGAGGGGTCCCTTGACCCACCACTGAGGAGAGGGGACACCCATGGGTGAGGGTTACCAACCCAAACACTGAAGAGAGGGGACACTCACAGCTGAGGAGTCCTAACCCCAACACTGAGGGGAGGGGACGCCCACCACTGGAAGGTCCTAACCCCAACACTGAGAAGAGGGGACACCGATGCCTGAGGGGTCCCTTTTGCATTGCTGAGGAGAGGGGACACCCACTGCTGAGAGGTCCCTTGCCCATCACTGAGGAGAGGGGACACCCATGCCTGAGGGGTCCCTCTCACATTGCTAGGGAGATGGGACACTGGACCACTGAGGGATCACAAACCCATTGCTGAGAAGAGGTGACACCCACCACTGAAGCCTCCCAAGCCCAACACTGAGGAGAGGCGGCGCACATGGCTGAAGGGTTCCTCAACCCACCACTGAGCAGAGGGGACGCCCACCGCTGAGTGGTCCCAACCCCAACACTAAGGAGAGGGGACACCCACCACTGAGGGGTCCCTCACCCATCGCCGAGGAGAGGGGACACCCACCACTGAGGGGTCCCTCACCCATCGCCGAGGAGAGGGAACACCCACCACTGAGGGGTCTGAGGATCCGACGGCGTTCCCCGCCCCCGTCACAGGGGTCCCAGGCACTTGCCGGCGGGGGCTAGGGTAGGGTAAAGGGGGTAACCCCCGGGGGTGGGTCGCAGGTTCGAGTCCCGTGTCGGGTGGCTCACCTGGCCGGGCCGGGCCGGGCCGGGCCGGGCCGGGCGGCCGACAGACTTTGCCTCCAGCCTCTATAAAAGGTAACGGCGGCGTGAGTCAGAGCCGCCGCCTTCTCCCCGCCCGCTCTCACGTACGCGCGGCCGGGCGGGCAGGCACGGAGCTGCCGCCGGCCGTCCCGCACCCGCGCACTTGCCGGAGATGAGCCGCGCCGCGCTGCGGGTCTCCCGCCTCCTCCCCCTCCTCCTCCTCCTTTTGGCCGACTTGGGCCGCGCCGGTACCGAGTACGACCCGGAGCACGACGGCGAGGATAGCCCGCACTCCCAGGAGAAAGGTGAGCAGGGGGTGTGCGGGGCACCCCCGTGCACCGGGTGCCCCGATGCTCCGGGTACCCCACTGCTGGGTTTGGGGTCCGTTATGCCTGGGGTACCCCGGTGCTGGGTTTGGGGTCCCTGATGCACGGGGCATCCTGATGCATGGGGCACCCCAGTACTGAGTTGGGGGTCCCTGATGCACGGGGCACCCTGATGCATGGGGTCCCCCTCTTGCTAGGTTTGGGATCCTTAGTGTATGGGGCACCTTGATGCATGACGTGCTGGACTTGGGATGCCTAATGCCTCGGGGGTGTGTCCCCCCAATGCTGGGGGGCTTCCCTCTTGCTCAGTTTTGGGCGGGGGGGGGGGGCTACTGTGCCTCCTACTGCACCCCTGTTAGGGTTCCCAGTGTTCTTCAATGTGCGGTGCTCCTTGAGGGCTGTAGCCCCCCAGCATCACCCAGCCGAGGGAGCTGCCTCCTCCCAGCACGTCCCTGCCTTTGTCCCTGCTCCCGCCAACTCCTATGCAGCCCGACCCCTGCCCAGGGGCTGGGGGCCTCCGCCTTGCACGCAGCCCATTTCCCTCGCTAAGCCCCTGTCCCACCAGATCGGGGGGGCTCACAGCTGGTGGCAAAGGGGCAGTCGGGGCTGTGCAGCGAGCAGTGCCTTGCCATGCCCATGTGGAGGGTCCAGTCCAGGACCCCGGTGTGGCGGGACGGCGGCCGGTCCCCTTTGTCCTGCAGCATGGCCTCTCCCCAGCGGGGTCTGCGGTGCCTGGCCCTGCATCCACGTTCTCCCCCCACAGCCCAGCAAGGATAGGATCCAGCACCGTTGTGGTGTTGGTGGGGATCTGCCCCACAGCTGGTGATGGGAAATGGGGGACGTGACTGAACTCAGGGCCGGATGGTGTTGTGTGCGCCCCCCCTTGCCCCAAGAGCCATCTCGCTGGCGGCACGGGGGCTTTCAGTTTTCAGAGTCGCTGTTTCGGGGGGAAAGTCCTGGGTCTTTGGTCTTGGTGCCTTTTCTGACTGGGGTCTGTGACGCTGCCAGTGCTCAGCAGGGATTTTGGGGCAGTGCCATGCATTTGCTCATGTGGGGCTGAGCGCTGCGCTGGGACGTTCCTGTCCCTGGCTATGCTCCTCATCCCAGCATTGCTGGCGGGTTTATTTCCCAGGCTCAGCCTCATAGCGTGTTCTTGGTTTTGCCTCTGGTAAGGAGCTGCCCTGACCTGTGCCGGGACAGCTGCCCTGTGGTAGGGACCGGCAATTGACTGGTGCCAGGAGCTGCTTTTGTTATTGCAATGAATCACATTTCTTACTAAAGCCGCTCTTGCCGGGCTGAGCACTGGACAGAGATGGGGACGCAGATGGTCCTTGCCACAGAGATGAAGTAACCCAGGCCACAGGGTGGGAGGGGGTCAGGCGTCCAGCATACCGGTGTGGTGTGCTGGCAGCAAGCGGCTGGGCACAGCGTGGGGTTTGGGGTGGGTAGGAGGATGGGATGGAGATGGGAAGAGGAGGTGAGGGCTGAGAGGTGGCAGGGAAGTAGGTAGGGACCAGGCAGCCCGGCCCATGCTATAGCGGTGTTAAGAGACTGAAGATCTGGCTGGAGTCCCGTGAGGGAGCAGGTCTCGGCTGGGACACACCAAGGCTCCTGCCAGGCACTGGAAGCTGCATGTCTCAGCACCTCTGCCAGGCAATGTGCTGCCTCCCTCTTCCTCGAGGCTTGAACACGAGGCAGTGCTGGTGGCCACCCAGCCCTGGGCACTTGGCACAAGCTGGTGGTTGTCACTGAGGCTTTGCCATGGGGTTGCTCTCTGAGGAGCCTCCAGCTTGCCCAGAGACCCAAGTCCTGTGTTACAGGTATCCTGGGAAATAGTAACTCCCTTTCCCACTACAGCCTGTTTCTTCTCTCCCTCCTATTCAGACCTGTCCTGCTGTCCATGTCCTCTTCTTGCTCGTTCCCCGATGCCCTTTTCTGCTAGCTGAGTCCATTTCTCTTACTTAAAACCCCTTATTCATCTCATTCCCCAGCTCAGAGCACTGATCTGTCCCCTGGGATTTCCCCGTTTTTTTCCCCTTCTGCTGGGATGGCCCTTTCTCTGCAGCACTCTGTGGTTGTTTCCTTTTACCCCTGGCACTTGCTGGGGCAGTTGAGTTCCACTCAAACCCCTTGCCCCTCTTGGGGGCAGCTGGCCCAGTCTTGGGTCCCACAGCCTGAACAGTCCTCCCCCCGGAGCACAAAGAACAATCCCTGCGGCGACCTGTGCTACCAGTCGCAGATTAAAGGCTGATCCCCAAGACTTGCAGTGGGTCAGAGTTTATAAACACAAAGGGGCTTTAATGCAGCCAGGCTTGGGAGGGATCAGTGGCCCCCATGGGCAGCTCATGGGGTGGTGTTGTGGGCTGAAAGGACATGGGTGCTGCATGGGGTGTGTCTCTGGATGGAGAAACCAGGGCTGTGCTGGCGGAGGTAGGGCTGGGATGGCACAGCTCTTCTGGAGAGAGAGAGAGGCTCCTTGTGGGGCTTGGCAGAAGGATGCTCGGGTTGTGAGCCCTGCTGCCCAGGCCCTGTGCCTGCGCTGCGCTTGCCACAGACTGGTTGTGGGCAGGGTGAGCACAGTGGCACAGCCCAGGCACCGCGATCACATTACTGCTTTCAAGGGACATTGTGCTTGGATGTGTTTTGTAGGCTGGGACCTGGCTGGTATGGCTGGTTCCTGCTTTGGGACCTGCAGTCTGTGCATCTCTGTGTGTCCTGGTACCTCCTGGCTTACCAGGAATAACACCCCGCTTTCCCTCTTCTCTGAGCCGTGAGCTCCACTGGTCCCCCCCACAGCCTGGGACTGATCTGCAAACAGGGGCTTCTTCCTAGGGGGCACAGCAAGGTGGTCCTGCCCTGGCATCCCCTGCGAACCAGCCTCATCCCACAGGGCTTTGACCCAGGTCTGGCCAGGGATGGGTCCTAGGGGGGACAGGAAGCTCTGGCAGGATCCCAGTGCTTCCAGTGACAGAGCACAGGGCATCCTGTGCCCAGCTGGTAAGAGAGGTAGAAACCCTGCCCACCATGCACAAGCCATCAGACTTCTGATGGAGTTCAAGGCAAGGAGGCAGCACTGATGGCCGCAGTGCTGCCTGGCAGTATCCACGCTGTGAACGGCACACACGTTTCGGTGTTGCCTGGTGCCCTGCAGCAGCTTCAGGCTGTGTACCCCCTAAAACATGAAAAGCTGAGGATGGAGGGAGCAGACATATAGGGCAGCCCCTCTGGTCTCCCTCTGCATTGCCTGGCTCTGCTGAGGGGAGCCCCTTGCTCGGTGCAGATGATCCTGAGTCCCTTGGGCGCCTGGTCCATCCCGATGTCCCCGTGGTGAGGTCTCCTGGGAGCAGCCCGCTGCATCGGTGCGGGGCTCCTCACCCTGGTGGAAGCTGCCCCTACCCTTCCTGCCGGGCTGTGGGACATGCGGAGCAGCACGCTGGTAATGGCAGCGTCTGCCTGAGCTCGGCAGGAAAGTGTTGTTGGACGGTGTTGGATGTCAAGGAGGGAAGGGAGGCAGTATCCCAAAATGGGAGGTCCTAGAGGGAATGAGCAACAGTGGGAGAAAGCCTGAAGGAAGGAGCGAGTGGAAGGGGGGAAACTCCCCTGGATTGCAGGCTGCAGGGGGATGAGGGGGGGGTGGCCTTTAGTGCTCAGCCGGGCTGGAGGGGCTCTGCATAGCTGAACACGGAGGCTTTCTCGCCTGCGATGTGTGGCAGCTCCTGCTGATGCCCCGCTACGTTTTCCTGCATGGCACCCCTGCAAGGAGTCCTCGTCTTGCACGTTGTCTCCCACTGTGCTCATGGCAGCACCCAGGCTGTTTCCCCCTACATTTTTTGGAAGTGCTTTTCAGTCCCTGCCGGGTCTGTGGGTGCTGGGAGGTAGGGCAGGGCATGCAGGGAGCTGCAGCACCCGC
This sequence comes from Limosa lapponica baueri, assembly GCA_002844005.1. Lineage (NCBI taxonomy): Eukaryota > Metazoa > Chordata > Aves > Charadriiformes > Scolopacidae > Limosa > Limosa lapponica. Next base: position 71,968 of record KZ505955.1, on the reverse strand, counting down.
TGCCGAGGTGCAGCCACGTCTGTTGTGGTGAGCGGCAGCAGTTCAGCAGAAAGGAGACCTGGCACCCCGCGGCTTTCCGAGGGAGAAGACGTGCTCCGGCGGGGAGCGTGGGAGGCAGGGAGAAATTATGCAAATAGACATTTGGGCAGGGCAGTGGGTTAATGTTCATGGCAAAGGGCTGCGAGATTGAGAATGCCCCCACGTGGAAGGGACTGGAGTATTGCAGGGCTCCTCTGAGCCACGCTGAAGTTGGGGCAGATGCTGAGAGCCCGACCCGGTGCCCGGGCTGGTCTCACCTTGATGCTCTCCTTCAGCACCCGGTGCTTGCACCAAGGGGACCCAAGCCTGCACAGATAGGCTGGCGAGATGCCTCCCCAGGTGGGTGGCCTGGCTGTACCATAGCTGTGTCTGGATCCACAGGATGGGGAAAGAAACTCAGGTGACTCCAGTGAGTGGGTAAGTGCTCATGGGTCCCCTTGGCTCTGATGCCAAGAGACCCCCAGAGAAGGCTACTGTATTGGGATGGATCGGACCAACTCCTGGGTGAAGCTACAGCCTTTAGGGTGTTGAAAGCTGCTGAGCTGAGGCAGCGGGAGGCTGCCAGGAGGGTCCAGAGCACCCTTGGCTCTGGGAACAGACGGGCGCGGGGGGACATGGGAGCCTGGGGTGGGTGGCCCAGTGCTGACGCAGCAGGGCAGGTGCCAGCATGGTGCTATTGCTCAACCCACGATGCGATGTTTGAGTTGCTCCTCTGTCAAGGCAGACTCCCTGGAGGGGAGCAGAAAGCGGGGTGCCGGGGCGGGCTGTGCCGGTTGAGGCATGTGCGGCGAGCCAAGGCACTGCGTGTCAGTGCTGGGCTGCTGTGCCTTACCCATGCCAGGACTGCCCCCAACGTGAGTGCCCCTCGGGGGGTCTCCCCATGCTGATTGGCACCCGTGTACTGCCTAGGAAGGAGCCAACACGGTCCTCATGTGCGATCCATAACCGCCTCCTTATAGCCCCTTCCAGTCCCTAAAGGGAGCCTACAGGAGAGATGAGGAGGGACTCTTTATCAGGGAGTGGAGAGGTAGGACAAAGGGTAATGATTTTAAACTGAAAGAGGGGAGATTTAAATTAGATCTTAGGAAGAAATTCTTTCCTGTGAGGGTGGTGAGGCGCTGAACAGGTTGCCCAGAGAAGGTGTGGATGCCCCATCCCTGGAGGGGTTCAATGCCAGGCTGGGTGGGGCTTTGAGCAACCTGGTCTAGTGGGAGGTGATCCTGCCCATGGCATGGGGGTTGGAACTCGATGATCTTAAAGGTCCTTTCCAACTCTAACCATTCTATGATTCTATGATAGAGCTAGATGAGGCAGGAGAGTGGGGGAAGGAACATATGGGGTGTTTCTAGAGGAGGGTCAGCGTACTCTGGATTTTAGTGCATAATTGGTGTCCAGGAGGCGGGATACCTTTGTGTGAGCAAGGTAGGCAAGATGAATCTCAGCTTGCTGCAGCACAGCTAAGTGCATCCCAGGGCAATGCCATGCAAGTGGGCATGGAGAGGAGTCTGCAGCCTGTCCCAGGGCAAACATGTTCCTGCCTGATGCAGGCAGCTGTGTCTTGCCCAGCCCTCTGCTTACTGCCCCTTCTCTGTATGCCTTTAGTAGTACCCTGTGCCTGGGCAAATGGTTCCTGAGCATCGCTCCTGAGCGTCAGAAGCACTGCAGGGATGAGTCACCAGAGGTGCTGGAGGGAGTACCAAGGGCTGATCCTATCTTTGCGCCTCCTGATGTCCCGAAGCACCCTCCAGACCTTCCCAGCTGGGTTTTGCCATGGCCACTGGCTCTCCAGGGCAGCAGCTGCACTGAAGGCCCCCAGCAGCACCCATGCCGGGACGTTCACTGAGATGAGGGCAGGATCCCGCTGGGCTTGGGGCCTCGCATGGGACATCTGGGCCTGGGAAAACATGCCTTTTCCTTTCTCACCCCTGAGCTGGAATCTGCTCCTAATAATAGTAAGCGGCTGTCAATAGCTGTTGTTAGTGGCAGGGACACGGACCAAAGCAGTGCCTGCTGAGCCACTCCTGCATCCCAGCCAGGCTGGTGGGCATTTGGCCCCACCAAGGGACAAAGATGGTATCGGGGCTGGACTGCACCTCTCAAAGGCTCCTCCATGTCCTTGAACCCTGGGGAGCTGATGGAAGTGGGTGTGGATGCTCCCCATTGTTGCTGGGTGCGTGCCCCTCTTTGCCCCACAAGCTTGTCCAAACATGGCCCCCTCCGCTCCTGCCCTCATGGGCTGGGATGTGCCAACAGCCTCTCTGCACTGGTGAGCGTGCTGGTAAGGACAAATCAGAGGAGGAGCCCATGAATAAAGGAGAGTATTATAAAGCATTATAAATACCTGTCGTGCCAGTCAGGACAAGGACATAATCCTTACAGGCCGTGTTTCTCTGCTTGAGGCAAATCCAAGTCCTGCTGGAGCTGGCTGCATGTGGAAGGGCTGGTGATAGCCAAAGCGTTTGGTCAGGGCCATCTGAGATGAAGACCTGGGGCACCTCTAAGGCCAGCTCCAGGGATGTGCTGGGATCCCGGGCTTGTGCCAGCAGCTCTGGAGGAGCTGATGGTGCAAGAGCCAGTATGTGGAGCAGTGCCATATCCTCAGGACCTGCCCCAGGAGGGCTTTGTTCCTTCCAGGTCTGTGCGCTGGGGACACTCCCAGCCATGGGAGGCTCAGGGCACACCAGGGCACATCCTGCACTGCTGTGGCCACTGTGGGCCCCGTGGGTGACGTGCAGAGGGGCATGCATAGGTCCTGGCACAGGCTCCCCCATCCTTCCCTCTTGCCTTTCCCAGGGAAAGCATTTGTGCGTGGTAGGACCCTTATGCAGCTCTGCATGGGAATTTGGGTGGTCAGGTGAGTTGGGGCAGGGGGCTGCCAGGATGGGAGCTGGGTGTTTGATCTGGCACATTTTCCTGTGGCAGGTCTACCCCCATGGTAGGGACACTTGCTTTTGAGGAAGACACAGTTTTGGTGCTCAGTTGCTTCCCTTGCTGTGAGTCCTGGGGCTGCTTTTCCCCGAGCGTCTGTGTGGTGCAATGCTGCTCACTGCCCAAACCCTTCGTGGTGTGGGAGCTGCTCTTCCTCACACCTCCTCCAGTGCTTCGGCATCGCAGGAGTGCCACCAGGAGAGCCACTTCTCTGGCTGCTCTTGCTTACAGAGCCTGATCAGCGAAGCTGGAGATCTACCTCTGTAAGTGCTTTGCCTTGGGACAGTGGGAGGTTTTGGCTGCTCCAGAGTAGCTGCTGGTACAGCTGCTCGGTGACGGAAGCCAATATCTGTGATTTTTCCATTATAAGGATGATAACAAAGCGTCAAGCCCTGGGATTTTCCCTCTGGACGACGCATGCAGGAGACCTGCCCCTGCTCAGAGGAGACAGTGTCCTTCGGAAGCATCCCCCTTACTAGGGCAGGGGGAGGAGCGGGGAAGAGAAGGCAATGGGAGCCCTATTGAAGGCAATGGTAGCCCAGGGACCTGCTGCCGGGGCTGGGAGCGCTGCCTCGCAGAGGTGTGTTTGCTGCCAACCTTTCCCTTCCATTCATGTGGTTGGTTTTTTTTTTCTCTTTTTTTTTTCAAGGTCCTGACCACAGTCACTGGAGCTATGAAGGTAAATACCCTGCAGTTACTCCTGCTTTTTTCCTACCACCCAGCAGACCCTGGGCCTGAGCCAGCTGTGGTTAATGATTACAGGGCTCCTGTGCGCACTCCGCGGCTCACCCTTCCCTCCTGCCTGACCCTGCTACCTGGGCACAGATGGGCTGAAGAGCCAGGGGTTGCTCTGATTTCATCAGGAAGCAGCAGCTTCACCGAGGGTTTCCCCAGCCCCCTGGGTGTGGGGGGATGCCCCTCGGGGCAGGGCTCCTCCCTGGAAAGGAGCTCCCCTGGTCCTGTGCCAAGCAGGGAAGCAGGCTAGGCTCTCCAGGCTGGACTTCCAGCCCATGCTGGGACTTTGACCTTCCCAGGGATTAGCTGGTGTCCTCACCTCTGTCACCCTCCCTCCCCATCCTGCCTGGCCCTGCCCTCCCATCGTGGCTTAGGGGGCTTTTCCACAGCACCTGTGATGGGCATTGCTGCAGCACTAGCACAAATAGATTTCTTTCTGCCATGATGGTGGGACAGGCCATGGTACCATCACTCCACTCAGGACCAGGAGGTGGCTTGGACCTGCTAATGCCCAGCTCCATCTTTATGGGGGTCCTGCAAGGGGCTTGCACTGGCCCAAGATGTGCTAGAAGCAGCACCCTGTGGCACAAAGGGGGGTTTTCTGGAGCATGCTTATCCCAGTTACACACTGGGGAGAGGGGCAGCTTAAGCAGCCACCCCAGCCCTGCTAGCTGGCCCTCTGCAGGACCGTACTGGTGCAGTTAACAGCCAGGAACCTGTCAGACCGGTGGCTGTGGGCTCCTGTAATCCCAGCAGTATCGTGGTACCTTGCTCGAGTTGCAGAGTGGGCAAAGTTGTGGGTCGGCACCTGGCAGAGGCCAGGCTGTGCAAGGCAACGAGCGTGTGATGAGCTGCAGAGCAGCGGCTCCCCAGCTTGCCAAGTCAACTTATAAATGATCTTCTCGCACTCTTCCCAAACACCCCAAAAATAGACTTTCCTGGCAGCTCACCATGCTCCGAGACCTTTCCTGGTACAGCTGCATGCAGTCACATGGTGGCACAGAGCTGCTCCCAGGCTAACTTGCTGGAAACTAACCTTACATGCATGGCTTATTCCTTGGCCAGTGCCTGTCCCCCTCCCCACCACCCACCAAACCTACTTTCTGGCAGGCTCCTTGCCTGGGCGGTTTCACTGGCAGTCCCTCCCTTCTTCCTCCTACCAGACCAGGACTACTGGGGTCGGGACTACCTGGACTGCGCGGGCAACATGCAGTCACCCATCAACATCGACATGGCCAAGACCATCTTCAGCCCCCAGCTGCGGCCAATCCAGTTGTCTGGCTACAGCCTGCCAGCCAGCGACAGGCTCAGGCTGAGGAATAACGGGCACACAGGTGGGTGCAAAGGCACAGGCAGAGGCTGGAGCACAAGCAGACCCTCTCCCGGCAGGACCAGGCTTCTCTGACACCCTTCCCCTGGGCTCTGGGAAGGGGGTTCTCTTGCAGGCTGCAGTCGTGTTGCCTTCAAGTCCGAAAGGGAAGCGTTGGGATGTTGAGCCTTTACAGGTCCCTGTGCTTTCCTGTCTGGAGGGGAGAAACCAGGAGATGGAGAACTCACCACTCACTGCCTTTGGGAGCTGGCTCCAGGAAACTCAAATTTCCCTTAAACATGTGTCCCTGGTATTTCTGATGGAGGTTTGCAGCCATTGGTTCCTTCCCTGCATTTCATTTTCAAAGGACTAGTCAGTCTCTGATGTGACTTAGCCTTTAAAGGTACCTACCTCTCAGTCTTTTAGGACACAACATTGGCCAGCTTCTTTAAGTCTGTCATTCAGGATGCTATCTCAAGATCTTAAGAAATTTTAATAGATCTTTTGTTTCCCTTCTCCAATTTTAGAATGTTTTCTGCAAAGTCTGGACACAACTTACTCACATTATTGTAGCAGCAGTCTCACCATCCCAGATAAGCAGGAAAACCACATCTCCTTCCCGCTCACCACCCCACAGCTGGGGATGGTGGGTCCTGGTTGCTACCAGCTTTTTCTGGGAGCAAGCTGAGTGTCTTGTGCACGCTGGCGTCTGCCAGTCCCCGAGCTAAGAAAAGGTGGTGGAGAGAGGGGCTTAAAAACTCTCAGACAGTGTGATAAGGCACCTCCTTGCTCTGGCAGCTATCGAGATGGAGCTGACCTGTGTATACCGCAAACTCAACAGGTCGGACTCGCTGTGCATGTTCAGATCAGCCGCACCGTGCGTGCCCAGAGCTTTATATTACGGCCTCCTGCCCTAGCGTGCCTGCAGAGTTAAACCAGTTGAGCTCAGTAGTTGCTATTTTAGACACCCTGGTATCTGGTGTTGCTTGGTGTTTAGAAAAGCAGTCAGAGCATTTTCATTGGGGTGAGGTGGGGGGAGGGAAGTAGTTTCTCACGTGCTTATAAAATCCCTTTTTTTTATTCTGGCATCTACTGCTTTGCTTTATGAAAAGCCATAAATAAATAAAAGGTTGCAAGTCCAGTAAGATATTTGTACAGTTACTCCTTTCCCTAATATAAATTTTATGTGCTGTATAAGCTTTTTCAAGGGCTCGAAAATGACTCAGGTAGCCAGTAGAATGAATGCAATGATTTAGGTATACAAAAGAAATGTAAAAGCAGCTAAATTCTCAGGGAGGGGGCATTGTCCCACTTCCCGTATTTGAGTTTTGTATCTCTGAACCCAGTGGCAGGGAACAGGGGAGAGGATGAATGACTCATCACAGCCCTGTTATGTGGTTAAACCCTGAACCTGTGCCCTAGCTTGGTGATGTGATTAAGGGACATTTCACCTACTAAAAAAAGGAGGAAGGAAACCAAGTTGATACTAAAAAGGAGGAAAAGGTGCTTAGAAGGATAGGACAGCCTTTCTTGGGGTCCAGGGATGG
>KZ505955.1:14488-28849 GCA_002844005.1 Limosa lapponica baueri | reverse complement strand
GTCTTAAATAGGAGCGGGCGGGCAGGCGGCAGCCTGTGCGGTGAGCGGCGGGAGGGCGCGGGGCTCAGTTCTGCTCCTCGTCCCGCAGCTCCGAGGGCAGGAACTTGTACTGCTGCTGCCGGATCATGGCCAGCTTCTTCCGCGCCTCCTCCAGCTCCCTCTCCTTGCGCAGCATCTCCTCCTGGGCGGCGATGATCTGCCGGGAGAGAGCACCGGGGGGGTCACGGCTGCCTCCGACAGGGATGGCCGGAGCCTCTGCTGGGGCCACGCCAACCCCAGAGCCGGGCTCTCTGGCTGCTGCTTCCCCTCCCGTCACAGCCACAGCCTCCCTGGACCGGTGTGGCACTGGCCATGAGGGCTGTTTGCTGTCCCTGTGGTGGCACCATGGTCCTCTGGAGATAGCAGGAGCAGAACAGCTCCTGGGGCTCAGCCCCATGTGCCATGTCAAGGGTCTCAGCTGCGAGCCTGTGGCCAGGAGGCAGCACTGGGACACGTGGCATGTCATACTGGGCAGCTCTCACCCCCTACTCGATGCTCTGCCCTTCACATGTGTCATGGGGATGGTGTGAAAAACCAGGGCACTACACTCCTGGGAGCGTGCACCATCACTGCCTGTGCCCACTGCTACACCTGGCAGTACGAGGGTGCAGCCACAGCGTCTAATTGGTGCTGGGTGGGATAGGGTTTTTGTGAGGCTCTCTGGAGACAGGCCCCGTGCTGGTGGATGGGAGGACATGCTCCTGAGACAGGCACACACGGGTTGTGGTGGCAGCCAGAGCCTCTCCTGCCCCACCAGAGCAGCCCCGCTCCTCACCTGTGCAATTCCCCCGACCATCTTCTCCTTCACCACCACCGTTTCGTCATGGTCCTGGAAGGCAGCAGCCTTCTGTGCCGCCTTCACCAGATTGTCCGACGCTCTCTTTACCGCGTTGCCGGCGGCCTGCAGCAGGGAAGGGGGGCACAGCAGTGTTAAGTCACAGCCCCTGGGTACGACTGCTGCTTGTTGGGGGTGGGGGGGGTGTCAAAGAACCCCTGCCCGAGGCCGGGCTGGCAGGCAGGAGGGGCAGCCAGGCACGCTGGGAGCAGCAGGCAGGGATTCCTTTACATGGCTCGCTGCCTTGCCACCCGCTCATGACCATTTCAGGCGCTGCTGCTCCCAGCTGGGCTCTGGCTCCTGTCTGAGCCGTGGGGCAGGGACTGGGGGGCAGCCCTGCTGACCCCCTGCCCCCCTGAGAGACCGGCGCTGGGACCCCACGTTAACTCCCCCAGGGCATGTACATTAACCTCTTGTGTGCCACGGCCTCTGAGGATTAAGGGTACTACATAACGTGTCCCCCAAACATTAACCTCTCGAATGCCAATGATGCAGCAAACGCATTTCAGGCATTCCTGTGCCAGTTCATCATCCCTGAACGCCGCTGGGCTCAGAAGCCCAGCATCACCCACACGCCTCGCATGCAATTAGCAGTGAAGTCCAATCAACCTGGAGCTTGTGCTCCAGTGAGCTCCCCACTGGTGGCACGCAGGCAGGGAGCTTGAGCCCTGGGGAGCACCCACGTGCTCTCACCCCACTCCCACCCACCCCTTGAGCAGCTGGGAGGAGAGGGGCGGCCTGGGACTCACCTGGAGCCGCTTCATGGCCTCCGAATCGTGGTCAGCCTTCACCTTGCAGGCCACCAGGAGCTGTGCCGTGGAGGCAGCCACCTGCTTGGCAGACGAGATGAGCTTCTCCTCGCTGGCGTGGCCCTGCACCGCTGCATTGGCGGCTTCGCACAGGTTGTTGGTGGCAGCAGCCACCATGCGGGCCTGCAGAGAGAGAGAGACTGCTGGGGGGGGGTACAGGAGCCTCCCCCTGACCGGTCACCCAAGGAGATCGTGGGACATGGGATGGTGAGAACCAGCTTCCATGTCAAGTCTCAGCTGGTGGGACAGGGAGCAAGAAGCAGGGCTGCTTCTTCCAGTGAGGAGAAGCGCGAGGGCAGACCCTCCAGAGGAGGTCTCCCCCATCCCCTGAGCATGACCTTGATACTCACGGCTGAAATAAGTCCCTGGGACCACTGTCCATCATCCACTGCATTGGCGGGGATGGCGCCCACCTGTGAGGAAGGAGAGGAGGAGTGAGGCTCACCACCTTGTGCTCCCCTTGCCATGGGGCATGAGGGCTACAAGCAGCCCCCGGAGAAGAGAGAGGTCACCACAGCCCTACGTGTTCTTATTTCTTTCCCTCTTGCAGCCTTACCTTTCCTTGGGCCACTAATTCTCGCTGGGCCGCTGAGGCTGCCTTCACCAGGGCGCTCGTGGCTGCAGCAATGGATTTGGCAGCTTCCAGGATCTGCTCCTCAAAGTTCAGGCTCTCGTCCGCTTGCTGCGGGCAAAAGCAAGGTGTGAGTCCCAGGCAGGGGTGCTGGGACAGATGGAGCAGAGCAGGATGATGGCTGCGGGGGCTTGAGGGGGCACGTATAAAGCTGGATTAAGAGTTGTGAGGTGCAGGAGAGCGTGGGTTGCCCGAGGAAAGTCCAGCTGGGGATGTGGGAGACAGCAGGAGCACAGCAAGAGGGACCGGCTGTCAGATGGGGCTTCAGACCTGGCTGAAGCACAGGCAGGAGAGCCCCAGCCCACCCCAAGCTGAGCACAGGGGTCAGCCGAGGCTCAGCACCACTACCTTGGGCTTGGCTCTCGGTTTCAGCTGCTCCAGCTTCTTGGCTGCAGCCTCAATGGCAGCTGCTGCCCCCAGCAGCTCGTTCTCAGCGATGACAGTGGGGTCTTCTGGGTCAACCCACTCTGTCCCTAGAAAAAACAGGAAGCCAGGGAGGTTAAATCTTGCGTGTGGCCTCACTTCTGACTCGCCCTACCTCCCCCATCAGCTGCTAAGCCCCCCACCCTAATCCCAAGCCCTGGGTCCTGCCCCTTTGAGCGGGACCTTTCCTCACCTTTCATGGCCTCGGCTGCCTGGATGAGCTCAGTGACGGAGCTGGCCACGCGCTTGGAGTAGCCTGCCAGCTGCTGCTTCAGCTCGTGAGTCGGCTTCTGCAAGATCTGTGGGGAAGAGACAGATGTAAGCACCTAGAAAAGGGGGACCTCAAAGGTATGCTCAGGGCACGCTCCCCAGGGAAGGAGGGTGGGATCCTCCAGCTCCCCCATGCGTATGTACACATCAGGTGTTGCCTGTGGTGCTTTCTCAAGTGACCCTGGCTGGTCTCTTCCTGCTTGGGGATGGGATGAGCTTCCCCTTAGCCCTTCTGCATCCACAGCTTCTGGGGCACCTCACAGATACGAGACCCTCCTGCACTCAGCAGGTACCCCCTCCAGGATTTCTTCCTCCCCCCAAAGCATTTCAAGCTCCAGAAGCATTTCCCTCTTGCTGTCCCCATTTTGGAGATTTGTCTGCAAACACAAGCTGGGCAAAGGGGGGTGGGTGACCCTGGAGCCATGTCGCAGCCCAGGAGCGCTGGCCCCGCTAGGACAAGGTGGCAGGCAGAGCCATGAGGGTCACCAGGGTGGGGGAGGACACATGCACACACCACAGCACACACGTGTGCACACACACAGGGTCCGTTTGCACAAGCAGAGCTCACCGCCGGCCTGACCCACATGGCACAGGCGGCAGCTGCCCATCAGCTAGAGCAAGTGTGAGTACACACGCACACATGGACCCTGGGGTCCCTGCGGACACACGCAAGTGCCACCCCAGCACTGGGCCGGGCACACAGACACGCCGTGAGCAAGGCTCATGCTGAGGTTAGACACCAGCAGGCACCCCAACGTCGCCTTACTCACCGGCTGACAGGGAGGGAGGGAGAAGAGAGAGAAGAAAGCAGTGAACGCCCTGGCCGGGACACGTGGGCGCTGGGGGGCACGGGGAGGGCAGAGGTAGGTGGGTGCTCTCCAGTGAGGGGTGAAGGGCAGCCAAGAGGAGAGGTGGGAATGAAGGATCAGAGATCCTGGGTAGGGGAGCTGTGCTGCCATCATTAGCTCATACTTCAGCCTCGCAGGGCCGGGGATCTGGGGCACCTGGATGAGGCTCCCACAGCCGGAGCCACCTACACCCAGAGCAGCCACGGAGCCGCTCTCCTCCTCGCCCCTCTTTACACCTTATTTCTCCCCACCCTGAATGGCTTCACTGCAGTTCTCAGCCACCGGATATCTCTGCTTTTGGAGGGAGAGTCCTACCATTACCAAATACCAAGTCCCCGTGGAGACTCAAATTCCTTCCCCTCCCCAGTGAAATATGCAGGCTTTCCCACTTCTTTGCCGGGAGCCACATTTTCCATCCCAAATAACCCTCTTTCTTGAGCCCCAACCACGCTCATTCACACTCTGTGCCAGGCACTGTTTCCTGTGGGGACCCAGCGTACAGCAATGGACCTGCTGCTGCTGGGGAGCTCGGCAGCATCGCATCCTCCATCTCCCCTCCCATTCCCCCACCTCCTTCCTGCTCCCAGCTTCCCAGGAACCTGCTGCCCTCTGATAAACGTGACCCACGCGCGCTGTTCCTGCCTTCGCAGACCGGAGTGCTGCGGAGGCTGGGGTGGGGGTCAGGGCTTTATCCTGGACTTGTGTGGGGCCATCCCAGCAAAGTCACCGGACCTGCACATGGCTTGGAGTCCCCCCAGCTGATGGCACACAGCGATGCGTGGTTTGCCTTCATAAGCATATCCAGACTAAATGACACATTATTAAGTCTTCTATCTGCTCTGACAATGTGTTTAAAACTGCTAAATGGTCTCTGTCTGGATCTGAAGGCACCCTGGAGGCTATGAGCTTACTAAGATGCAACTCCAGTGAACGTTTCATGGGATGTACCAAGGTATTATATTCAAGAGATGTTACACAGCAGCTGGATGGTTACATCCAAAATACAGTGGCACCTAGAACCACTTGCTCCTGCAAATAGGGTGACCTCCGGCTCTGCCACACTAAGTCATTAGCCCAATCATCTGTTAACAACAGGTCAGCCAGAGAATTTCTACTCAGCCCTCCAGCCTTGGCTGCCATGACTTATGTGTGGCTAAAGCATCTTCCAGACATTTGATCTAGGTGCAGAGGATGGAAAACTCACTGCTCCCCTTGGAACTGTACCCCAGCGGTTACCTCCTTTGGATAAAACCACCCTTTGACTTCCCCTCCAGCCAGCTTCAGTTTCCAGCCATCAAGTCCTGCCCGCCTCCTCTTTGTGCTGCCAGGGCTGGTTGCCCTCTGCCTAAAGGGACTTTCCCTGCAGGAAACCACATTCTGAGCCCCACCACCTCATACCTGGTGAACCTGAACGGCACACTCTCACCAAGCCCTTCTAACCAGCTCAGTGAGACCTAGCTGCAGAGCGGACTCGCCCTCAGTCTTTGTCCTAAACTCCGGCTCGAGGGCTCTCGCAGCTCTGCGGGCTGGGTCTGTGCATCCCTCCAGCGCCCTCGACTCCACCTTTGCGATCTCGCCAAGAATGCAAACCGCTGGAAGGCCCTCACTGCATCCTTTCCACTGCCCTACTGATTTGCTTCTTGTGAAACCACACTCATCTTGCAGGACAGCTAATTAAAGCAGCCAGCTGAAGTCTTCAGGAGGACTCAGATACAGGAAGATTGGATCAAAAGGGTGCAGCTGGCTCTTGCAGTCATCACCTCTGTTGTTGTGGGCACTGCCCGTCTCCCACTCTGCTGTGAGCTTAACAAGCTCTGTTTTCACACTGCCTGAAGTCTCTTACTCCCACCACTTTTACTGGAAGCTGCTTCGGGATTTTGCTCCCGTGTTGTCGAATTTCCAGCCTCCATCTGTTTACAGCCAGTTAATCTCCGTCTGTTGTTAGCCAAATACCTTTCTTCAGAGCCTGTTCATCTCTTTGACATCTGCTTCCACGGCAGGGGCTCGGCCACATGCCGTGCCAGCACCGGCAGCGAAGGAGGCCGTGCAAAGACCTCAGTGGGAGGTGCAGAGCCCAGAGGACCTTGGGGATTTGGGGAGCACCCTGGCATCCATGGGCAGCCTCTGTCCACCCCAGGAACTGGGGTGGGGACACTTACCACCAGCACGTGCTCCAGCAGCTCCAGGTAGCCATCAGCGCACTCCTTGCCGAAGCGCAGCGCCCGCTGCCGCACGTCCCCGCTCACCTCCGGGTGGTAGGCGGCTTCCTGAAAGCCAGGAGACAGGGAAGCCCCGGTTCACATCCAGGACTACCCCTGCCAGTACCCACAAACCCCTGCTAGACCCACGTCCCCTGCCCACCCCACCTTGCAGGCGCGCAGCATGTCTGCGATGGCACGGCGGCTCAGGTTGGCCGTGGCGATGACGTCCTCCTGCCGACAGGAGTTGCCCGCGGCCACAGCTTTGGCTGTGGCCATGGTGATGCCTTTCGTCATACGGATGAAGTCCTCCGGGGTGGAGACCTTGGCAGGAGGCACTGGGGAGGAGAAGACCTGCGAGGCGAGAGGTGGTGGTGAGATGTGGGGCAGCCACCAGGAGGGACGGCAGCTGCGGCACCACGGCTGTACTCACTGCCAGCTCCTGGCGGATGTGCTCTATCGTGGCCTCCAGCGCCCGTGTCCCCTTCGTGGCCTCGTCCTCGACAGCCTTCACTGTCTTCAGCAAGGAAGTGACGTTTGTCACCATCACCTGTGGAAGGGGAAATGAGCCAGGTGAAATCCCACATAAACTCTGGGCTGCTGCCAGCACCTGTCCCTCCCCCCTGGTTTGGTCCAAAACGGCTCTGTCCCCGTACTCTACTCACACCACTTCATCTTGTTCTCCCACCAATACCTCCTCTGCATGCTGTGCCCCACTTTATATGTGTCCCTTCCTCCCCTGCGCCTCCCAGTTGTCCTCCTGCTCGCAGACAGGAAGAGAAGCCCCCCCGCTCTCTCTCCAGCCCGCCCCATCCCCTCCTTCACATCACAGCCAGAGCAAACCTTGGCAGAGTTCTTCAGCTGGTAGACAGCAGGGTCATCCCCAGCTTTGCCAGCAGCTGCCTTTGTGGCACCGATCAGGTCTCCAAGTGCCTTGGCCACATCCTTCACAGCGTTGATCAGGACCACCTGGGCAGAGCAAGGCCAGGGCAATGAACTGGCTACTGTCACACTCAGGCTGGTGGTGGTGTGGCCCAGCAGTGAGAAATTTGGGCACCCCAGAGCACACAAGGAGTCCAGCTCAGCCAGCACCAGCCAAACCCCAGCCAACCCTCTCCACAACATGCAGGATCCAGCCCTGAGCACCACTCAACCCCTTCAAGCAAATTATGAGCAGCCCCCCATCACCCTACACACTCCATCTTACCTGAGTCTCCGGGTCTTCAGATCCCAGGCTGGCGGCACCCAGCTTCACCACCTCTGCCAGACGAGTGATGGTGGACACAGAGGACTGGGCAGCCTGAGCTAGCTTCTCCTGGCTAGCCGTGGCGTTCTGCACCAGCACCTTGGTGTCCTCCACCAGCGCCTTAGCTGTCTTCAAGATGCCCTCCCTGGGGAGAAGAAGGGAGTCAGAGAGGACATAGGCCTCTACATGCACACATGGTCCTTGGGGTGTAGAGAGACTGTGGACCCTGCCTTTTGTATATACCAACTTGGAGGGGAAACAGCGAGTCAGGGTGACCTGAACTTGCAGCTCTCCTTGGGGCTGGCCCACAGCTCAGAAAGACCATAGGACACAACCTGACCCCCCATCTCTGGCTAAGCAGAGGCTGGATGAGGTGTCCAGGTACCTGTGGTCAGCGAAGGTCTCCGAGTTCTCCCGGTTGAGGGTTCCTGCCGTGGCAAACATGATGGTGGTGTCGAGGTCAGCAATGATGCCAGAGACAGCGCTGGCTGCCGTGATGCAGGCTTGTGTCCCACGGTTCCCAGCCTGCAGGGCTGCCAGCACGTGAGACACCTGCGGGGTACGAGGAGGGTTGGTCACTGGGGAGCAGAGCAAGTTCAGGCAACTCCCACCACACACATTCTCTGACACCTCCCAGGATGAAGCCACTTCACACCAGAGAGGGGAATTGGGAACTGTGTGGTTTGGACACCCCTTCTTAGCTTCTATTTCTTTATTTTTACCCTGTACCTATTGTGTTTGGGGATCCAGGAGATACTGGACTCTGCTAGTCTCCAAATGAAAAAGGTTTACATGATGGGCATCAGAACATTGCAGCTCATATTCCTTCTTTAGCTGCTAAACTCAATTTCTGTACTTGGGCAGGCACTCATAAGAGAACAAGTTTCCTGTTGGAAAACAATCTTGGAAAGGAAGGACATGCAGGCACGTGCCAGGCACTACGAACAGGTGTTTTGCTTTTGTATTCTTGCTTGCAAGCCTTGCTGCTCTACCGCTGCCTCATCCACTAGTGTTTTTTAGCCATATTTTCATCTGTTATTCAGAAGTATGTTCTTTAGATTGACTGATGGACAGGACGTTTTCTACCACACCAGAAAAAGATGAAGGGGAGATCGACCATCCAGCACAAGCTGCAGGCTTGGCTGGAGATGCAGTAACTGCTACGCCCACCACTGCAAGAGCTGATTTGGAGAGCCCTGGGATGCCACCAGTGTGTGGATCAGTGTCCCCTGGCAGGCCATCAGGAGGCAGCACCTGGACATCAAACTCATCCGTCACAGCACCAGCTGCTGTTATGGTGTCTAGAGAGGGGGATCCATCCTCCACCCTGTCAGCTGGACAGGGCGAGCACGGCTGAGAGACCAACAGGACCAGGAGAGAACCTAGCACAGTGGCTCCAAGGGCACATGGCTCAATCCAGCATCCCTCCCACCTTGCCATGCCATCACCCCTCCCTCAGGACCACCTACCTTCTCGGAAACCTTGCGCGCACTCTCTATCAGCTCCTTCTTGGTGTAGGCATCGCTGGGGCTGCACTGCAGGGCTCCAGCCTTGGTGACCAGGGCGGCGCAGCCGTGACCCAGCTCCTGCACCCGGCGCTTGATGTGGGAGCCGATCTGGGGGGAATACGCGTGTGAGGGAGCCAGCAAGGAATTAAGCCCCCGCATCCATGACACCCACTGGGAAACACCAGCCACCTCCACCCAGCTCCTCTCTCCCAGTCCTCCCACTCAGCAGGGGGAAGAAGGAAACATGGCTTTGCTCCACGTTTCCACACCATCTCACAGGGGAGGTGTGAATGCTGCCTGCCCCCAGCTCCAAGGGGAGGCTTGGGTACCCCTGTCCTCTGCTGTCCTGCCCCAGCAGACCCTGCTCTGCCCCATGGCACACTCCAGCGCTCCCTCCCCATGCTCACACCTCCTCGTTCTCAGCAGTAAGCGCAGCCGGCTTGGCCTCTTGTGCCAACTGCCCGTAGTCGTTGGTGAGCTGGTTGGCCAGTATGCCCAGCTCGTCCGGGTTGGTGGTGGATTTGGTGACCTGCCGAAGGAAGAAGAGCAGGATTTGGAGGGGCCCTGTGCCGGGATGGGCAAACAAGGAAAGTGGTTGGCCTGCCTGGGTGGCGGGCAGTGCTTTCTGTAGTGACAGGCTTGCTTGCACCCACCATCTCCTGCACAGTCACTGCGATGGCCTTGGCTGTCTTCACCATCGTGGTCTGGTAGTCCACAAAGGTCCCCTCTGGCTCGCCCATCGGCCCCTCGTCCAGCTGCAAGAGACCATCAGGAGACTCTGACTCCAGCGCCAGCCCAGAGACCTTGTAGGGTTTGACTCTGAGTTTTCCTCTCCCTCATCCCCAGCCCTGGCCAGGTCCACTCCACGCTCCACTCACCTGGTTGATGGCCTGGGTGATGGAGTCCACCATGCCCCCCACGACACCCGCAGCACTGGCTGCCTCGTTCAGGGTGGTGGTCAGGTCCTCCACTGCTTCCTTCATCATCTGCACGGCCTCCTCCAGAGCCTCCTGGGTGTGGGCAGCTTGCTGCAAGGACGAGCCAGAGTGAGGGAAGGCAGACATCCCGACAGGGATGGTTCAGACTTACCCCATGTCCACCACACAACACCCACATGTGAAGGGGAGCACACCACTGACATGTGCCACTCCTGCTCACCTTGGGGTTCCCACCAGCCTCCTTGGCCGTGTAGAGCATCTGCAGTGCAGACTCGGCCAGTGTTTTGGTCTGGTCCAGGAGGTTCATCTGCTGCTGGTGGTTGGGCGTTTTGGAGGCAGCGCCGATAGCTGCCATAATGAGTGGCTCGAAGTACTGAGCCATCTGGGACACCTAGGGAAGAGCACCATCAGCTTCCAGCCCTGGCTGGCTCGCACCTCTCCTTCCACCGTGAGGTCCTCCATGTGCACCGAGTGCCTCATCAGCAGCTCCCCATCCCCATCCCCACGTTACCTTATGCCCCAGCTGCGAGGCTTCAGCCCGCGCTGCGCTGGCCACGGGCTCAATCAGGTTGCTGATCTCCTGGACAGCTGTGATCATCTGGTTGTGCAAAGCCTGTTGCAAATAGAAGTTGTGTGAGGCTGCAGCAGGGCTGAGGTCACCATGAGCTGCTGGGAGCCAGGGGGAAGGACGCCTGGCCCCATTCAGATTGCACGAGCACATCCCCAACCCACCTCCTGGGAGATATCTTCTCGTGGGGCCAGCTGCTGGCTGATGGCAGCAAGGGAGGCCTGGTCCACCTCCCGCATGCATCTGTTCAGGACCTCGATGGCCTCATCGCATTCCCGCTGTCCTGGAGCTTTGTCCCTGCGTGACAGATGGATCAGCCCAGCACTGGCAGGTGCTATGCCATCCTTTTGCCTCCAGCCACGGCTAGCAACAGTAAGGGGCAGGACCCCCCTACCAAGCTTTGGGGCAACCCAGAGTCATAAAGCCCAGGCATGCTGGCATGCATTCCCATCAACCCGTGCCAGAGCTGGAGGAGCAGCTCTTGCACAGAACAAGTGGACAACATCTTCCGTCCCATCCCTCGCCTCCACCCACCAGCAGTAGCCAAGGAGAAGATGAACCAAAACATCCCCAGGGATGCTGGCTCAGAGCAGCGGTTCCTGCCAGCAGGGATGGGGCCATGGCCAAGCAGGCAGGACTCGCCTCACCTCATGTTGGTGATCAACTTCTTGATGGAGTCGGAGACAGTGCGAGAGTGGCCGGCCAGCACTGACCACTGTGGTGGGTCCTTGGGGTTGACGGCCAGAGAGCGGGCAGTCTGGATGAGGCCAGCAGAGCTCTCCAGCATGGTCTTGGCCGAAGAGACGATGGGCTCCATGGCTCTGCGCCCCTGTGTGAAGAGACAATGGATCGGTGATGCGTGTGAGGGACTGTGCCTGAAAAGTTACTCCTCCTCCCATGATCCTCACCTCGGAGCAGTCCTTTGAAGCCCAAGGATTCCCACCACCTTCCCATCACACCCTCCCCCAATGCACCAGCCCCACAGTAGGGGCCCATCTCAAGCTCAGAAGGAGGCACAGCTCCTCCTCACCCTTCAGCAGCCCCCATCACTGCCAGGCCACGTCCTCCCTGCCCCTGTAGCGTCCCACCTCTGGGCTGATCTGGGCAGGAACGGTGGCAAACTCCGGGTTGGAGGCGAAGGCGGTCAGGTTATCCACAGCCTCTATGAGAGGGGCAGTGGCTGCGCGGCACCGCTCCCTGTTCTCCTCATTGAACTCGCCATCCAGGGCCTGGTGTGGAGAGACCAGAGCAGTTATCCAACCCCCACCGTGTCCCAAATCCCATCCCCACCACAGTGCCCTAGCAGGGAGACCGCACCTTGATAGTCTTCACCAGGTTGGCCGTGCTGTTGGCCACCTCCTTGGCTGACTGGACAAACTGGCGCTTGGCCACAGGGTTGGCGGTGCGGGAGGAGGCCACGCGGCAAGTGTTGCACAGGGCTGAAGTGTGCTTCGCTACGATGGTGGCTGCTGACAGCACCTGCAGGGAAGAGCAGGGTGAGGAAGGATCCACCATGACTTCCCATGGCCACAACTCTCCCTTCCCGCCAGCCCCACATGGGTCACCAGTGAGGACAGAATCCCTCCTGGGACCCAAGAAGGATTGTCAAGGTCCTACACACCCATACAGCCCCCAGTCTGGACTGTCACCGTTGCACCAACGGTTCCAGCTGGCTCCCAGTAGAGCTGATGGGGCCTGATGAGACACAAGCCATAATCTTGGCCAACTCTTGCGACGCAGCTCTTCCAGCTAGCTTCACACTCCCTTTCATGCAAGAAGATGCCTGTAATGGTTCCCCAGCTCACGCTCACCTGGGACTGGGTGCAGGCAGGGTCCACCAGGTTCTGGCAGGCCATCTGGATAGCTTGGTTAGCTCTGGCAAACTGAGTGGGGTCTACCAAGCCCTGCTGTCCAGCCTGGCTGTTGGGGTCTGAGACCCCCACGAGGTAGGCAGCCTGGGAGCACAAGAAAGGTGGTGAGAACTCATGCACAGGGGAGAAGCTCAGAGCAGGCATGGGCTGCAGAGGGGGCTGGCAGCGCTGTACCACAGGGCCAGGCTTTGAGGGACAGGGGAGAGGTGTGTATGGCAACTACACACCAGGGGTAACACTCAGGGCTGGGACCGAGCATGTCTCACCTGGGCAGCTGCCTCCGTCAGCCCGCAGAGAGCTTTGGAGGCGGCACTGATGGAGTCGCCGAACTCGGGCAGTTTGCTGTTCTTGGCATTCTGGGAGATGCCAGCCATGGACTCACCCAGCACCTGGAGGACACACCACGCACCGGTTAGAAGATCACCTCCCACCCCAACACCATGCTCCCATGCTCAGAGCTCACTGTGCTTCATCAACAGGGAAGGAACCACCACTCCCTTTGCCGCCACATCCCTCCTAAACCTCCCTCTCCTTCCCCAAACCTCCACCTCCAGCTCAGGGCTCACCTTGGAGTTCTCCATGACACTGTCAAGGCAGTTGAAGTAGGACATGTCGTTGACGGTCTGGGTGGGGTTCTCCAACAGCTCCTTCACCGTCTGTAGGGACATGGGTGTCACATCCAAGGTGAGGGTCCACGTCCTCCACGTGCACCCCCCTCTTTGCTCCCTCCTGCCCCTCGCAGAAGGGTGCAGTTTCCCCCTCCCCACCCTCTCAGCCCCCCAGCCATCTCAGCCACTCCACTGCTTCATGAAGATGTGGCTTCTCACCTCCAGCTCTCGCAGGGCATTGTCACACTCCTTCTGGCCTGGGGCCTGCTGTGTGCACATGGTGATCAGCTGGTTAATGCTATCGGTCACAGCCCTGCCAGTGACAAGGGAGAAAGATCCACGGATCAACACCAGCTCCACCACCCTGCCCCACTGCTACAGCAAGGAGCTCACAGGGAAGAGGTCCTCCTACCGTGCCGCTGCTGCCAGCTGGTTCTTCAGGTTGGGAGCGGTGGGGTCAGCGGAGAGCGCCTTTGCTGCCAGCAGCAGCTTGCTGGAGGACATGGAGATGCTCTTCAAGTTTGACACCACCTGTGCCTGATCTTCCTTATTCTGCAAGGAGCCAAGACAAGTTACCTGCTGCAGGTTTCCAAGCTCCACGCCCACCCTGGGTCTTCTCTGCTGGTTTTCAAGGATACGGCAGATACTTGCTGAACAAGCCCAAGCCACTTTCTCGCTGCTGTTGTGGTTTTTCACAGTCCCAGACCCCATCTCACCAGTTCCGTGGGCCACAGCCACCCCACCCAGTCACCCCAAACCTCTCACCATACCCAGGATCCCCCAAAACAGGTGCTTGCTCTCACCGGAGACTGGCTGGCCATCTCCACTCCCGCCTGCAGGAACTCATTGAAGTCCTGCCCAAATTTGCCGGAGGACTTGGCCAGGTCTTGAGGGGTGCCACGCGACGCCTGCACCAGCTCGTTGGCAGACTGGTTGAGCCCCGCGGCCGCCCGGTTCAGCTGGCTCTGCGCCTCCTGGAAGCTCTTGGTGCTGGGAGGGAACTGGAGACAGAGAGAGGGGTTAGGAGAGGTAGCGAGGAGGATGGAGATGGAGAATGAAGGTCTAGCACATGCCTGTGGATATGCTACAGAGCAGCCTCGTGTGGATGGACTGGTTGCATCCCTACAAGGCGTCCCCCTT
The DNA here is from genome assembly GCA_002844005.1 of Limosa lapponica baueri. Lineage (NCBI taxonomy): Eukaryota > Metazoa > Chordata > Aves > Charadriiformes > Scolopacidae > Limosa > Limosa lapponica. Next base: position 14,917 of record KZ505955.1, on the reverse strand, counting down.
CCCCTCCCACCCCTGCTCAGCTCACCGAATCCGCGAGCAGCCTCTTGCTGGCCTCTCCCACCATGCGGATGGCAGCATCCACGTCCCGCTGCCCGGGCAGGCAGTTGACGCAGCGGCTCAGGGCCTGTGACACCGCCTTGGCCACCTGCAGACAAGCAAAGAGTGGTCACCATCCTCCTGGTCAGCCCCATGCCCTTCCTGTGGGCTGGCAGGGGGCACTGGGGTCCCCACTCCCCCTACCTGGGCCAGGCGCTGCTGGCTCTCTGGGTCACCGGGCTTGGCCACCGCTTTCCGCGCCTCCTCGATGAGGTTGTTGGCTTTATCCATGACGTCGCTGGCGCAGTCCAGCATGGCGCTCTGTGCCTGCGGGTCGGGAGTGCTGGCCGCCACACCACGGGCAGCCTGGCTGAGCGAGCGCAGGGCCTGGGC
>KZ505955.1:1899-12599 GCA_002844005.1 Limosa lapponica baueri | reverse complement strand
ACACCAGAGCATCCCCAGCACCCACAGTGCCCGGGTTCTTGTTGGAGGACGCAGCGTGCTGCGCAGCGGCGATGGTCTGGGTGGCGGAGGCGGCAGCTTGCTTAGCTGCATGCTGGTGGGGAGAGGCACGGGTTAGCAGCCTGCCCTAAACCCTCCTGCCACCCACCAGGGCACAGCTCCCCCTAAACTTCTCCTCCCATGACCTGCCTGTGACACCAGAGCATCCCCAGCACCCACAGTGCCCGGCATCCCAAAGTGACAGGGTGTGCACACGGGAAGGAGAAGGAGCAATGGGGAGGTCCCTGCAGGATGCAGTATGTACACTGTACATCAAAAGGACTTTATCCCTCTGGAAATTGCAGGGATGCAGGGCTCCTGGCTGGGTTTCACTCACTGACTGTACCTGCTTGCCCTCCATGGCCCCCTTGCCTGGCATCTCACCTCCAGCTTGTGCACGAGCTTCTTCTTGATGGCATTCTGGGCTGCGGCGTTGGTTGCCATGCGGAGCCCCTCCGCTGCCTCACGCAGCCGCTGCTGCTGCTCCTCGCTGTCCGGGTGGGCTGCGGCTCCCTGGAGAGAGAGCAAACCCATCACACCTCGCATGGACCACTGGGTCCCCTGTCCTCCTGAAGCAGCAGCTGTGCTTTGGCCTGATGCCGGGGAACACCCCCAGAAGAGCTAAGAGCTCCTCTGCTGCCACCCACAGCTCCAGGAGGAGCCCCACTCCATTGCACAGGTCCTCAGCTCAGTGCAGGACCTTGCTCTGGGAACTGCTCCCCCACCCAAGGGTTGCTTGCCTCCTCCACACCACCAAGTCCAAGGTGTTGGATGGGGCTGGGGGCCAAAGCCAGCATCCATCTTCCCCCACGCCACTGACCTTTGCAGCCTCCACCATCTTGGCGGTGGCATCGGCCAGGATCTTGGCTGCACTCAGCAGCTTGCGTGAGTTCTCCAGGTCCGTCTCTCCCTCCGCGTCGGCTTTGATGGCATTGACGAGGTCGGAGGTGGCCTGGGCTAGAATACGAGCCTGCCGCACCATTTCCCCTGGGACAGAAAGGAAGAGTGGCCTGTTAGCAAGCCCGATGGGCTCACTGATACCTTCCCATCCACGTGCTCTACCCCAGGTGCCATCAGCTGCTCTCACCAGCATCGCCCATAGAGCTGAATATGTTCTCAGTGACGTTGAGGATAGTGTCGGTGGCCTGGTCGTAGCGCCCGATGGGCTGCCCGCCCAAGGCGTGCTGCTTGATGTGCTGCAGCAGGTCGTTTAGGGCCTGGGTGACAGCTGTGGCTGCCACCCCCACCTGCTTCAGGAGCTGGTCATCGTTGGTGGCCGCCTTGGAGGCCTCCACACAGCCCTCTGCTGACTTGGCCACCAACTTGCCAGCCTCGATCAGCTGTTCCTGGCAGACCGGGGAGCTGATTGTGGGAGCCACAACCTGGAGGGGAGGAGAAAGGCTGGGCAGTGAGCATGGTGGGCTCCCTGTAGGAGCTGTGCAGGGACCGCTGTCCCCAACTTCTGCTCCTCCAAAGAGGATATTCAGTGCTTTGGGCACAGTGCCAGAGACCCCAGCCACTGGTGGCAGACCCTTAACGCCACACCTGAGGACATGTGGCCCTGGCACACCTACACACCGTGGAGCTGCCGCCAGCTCGGTGGCACTTGCAGCCACGCTGAGGCAAGGGTTAACCTCGCTGCTTACCTTGGTGCAGGCCACCAGCTGGGAGGTGGAGAGGGCACACTGGGTGGCTGCAGCGATCACCTGCGTCTGCAGAGCCGAGTCCTCTGTTTTCTGAGCCACGTTCTTGGCTTTGAGCACCAGCGCGGCAGCAGCACTGGCCACCGCCTTCGCCAGCTGCATGAGCATGTCCTGGGGGATGACGGAGAGGGTCAGTGTGGGAGCCAGGCGGCAGGAGCATCGGCAGCCGCCCACAGGGCTCTCGTGAAATATTCAGTGGGGAAATGTGAGCTCCCTGGGGGCCTTCCATCCACTCTGGCCCAGCACCGGTAGCACAAACACCTGGAGTGGCTGGCAACACCTTGACCCCATCCCTATGGTGTGCTACAGCTGGCAGCGAGGCTGTAACCTGGCCTTGAGCCACAGTCTGCAGCGTGGCACTGCCACCAACACTGCCCAGAGCAGCTCGGGCAACGCTGAGCATCATCGCAACACCCATGACCCACTCCCCACGCAACAACCCGATGGGACCACAGCAACAACCTGCTGCAAGGTACTACTGGCACTGCCTGCACGGGCTGCAAAGCCAAATGGCCAAAAAATGACAAACCCTTCTGGCCAAATGGCAGGCACAAGCTGGCTATGGCACAGCCACACTGGGAGCAGCTGCTTGCCACGGGCTCACCCCACCATTGAGAGGCAAGTGAGAGGCTGCCCACACTGGTCACCTGTACTGCAGGTATGCCAGCTATTTTCTAGCTCGTTAGCGACAGGCTACATCTCTGCTGTCATGCCTGGGGCTAAAGGAGAGAAGGCTAAAGGACAGAAACCAGGCGACAACTAAGCAACCAGCCACTAAGCCAGAAGCTTGCCCTCGCCTCCTGCAAGCTAAGACTACTCCCGCTGCAATCCACCACCTTTCCAGGCAGGAGGAGAGACCAGAGAATGCATGCACCCAGCTCCAGAGTCCCCAGATCACAGCACCCGAGCTCAAGGAGGGAAGCAGATACACTCGGGTCTGGCAGCTGCCACAGCAGAGCACCCCGCTGCAGGTGAGCAAATTGTCCTCCAGGCCCTGAATCCACCCCTTAAGGCTGCCCTGTCCTGGCACTGCTGCCTGACCATGTACAGCCCCTGCCAAGGTGCTACCTTTTCTGCTCCCCTTGGCTTCCTTGTCCAGGCTTTTCTGCTCCCCTTGGCTCCCAGTCCAGGATTTTCTGCTCCCCTTGGCTCCCTGTCCAGGCTTTTCTGCTCCCCTTGGCTCCCTATGCAGGCTTTTCTGCTCCCCTTGGCTCCCTTGTCCAGGCTTTTCTGCTCCCCTTGGCTTCCTTGTCCAGGCTTTTCTGCTCCCCTTGGCCCCTATCCAGGCTTTTCTGCTCCCCTTGGCTCCCTATTCAGGCTTTTCTGCTCCCCTTGGCTCTCTTGTCCAGGCTTTTCTGCTCCCCTTGGCTCCCTTGTCCAGGCTTTTCTGCTCGTGTTGAGGTTGTGTGGCTGCTGTGAACAGAAACCCCTTCTTCCTGGAGTCCGTTTCAATCTATACTACATCTGGATCCTCCTCCCCAGCACGGTGTTCTACCTCCCTTGTGCTGGAAGGAGCAGTCGTGGGAAAGCAAGCCAGCTGGAAGTCAGCTCAGCCAAAGTAAACCACCCCATGAGGCTCCAGCCACCCTGGGTCTCTGATGGGGGCAGGCAGGCAGCTCCCACAGGCAGGGAACGGCAGGCAGGAGCTGAGGGAGGACTTCTAGGGCAGCGCTTGCCCGAGTTGCGACCCGAGTGCATGGACTTCTGAGAGCTGACCACGAGAAAAGTAGATTTTTGACAAGAGCCCTTCTCCAAAGAGTTCGGCTGATCATCCCCAGAGGAGCGCTCCTCACATCAGAGTGTGCAGGGACCACCAAACCATGCCTGCAGCCCCCTTTTACCATCTTTGGGTCAGAGGCAGGCAGAATCCAAGCACGCCGGCTTTCTGGGATCTACATGGGAATCCACAAGATAAGAGGTGTTATATCACAGCAGCTCTAGGGACAGAGATGGGCAATGGCCTGTCTCCTCCCCCAGTGAAGTCACTGCCAGGCACCGGCCAAGCTTTGGCCCAGAGCCCTCCTGCCAGGTGCTGTGCAAAGGCTGATGATTTCAGGGAAAGGGTGTCCCTGGGTGCTGCCGGGTGGACTCACCTGGAACCGGGGGTCGGTGTCGCTCTCCCCGATCTGCTGCAGTAGCTCCCCGCTGGTCTGGCCCACGAGACCAGCAGCCTGCAGGAGGTTCTGGCGAGGCTGTGAGGAACGAGGCAAAAGCAACACCAAGTTCATGAGTTAAGCCCTAAAAACTCACCCGATGGTTCCCCTCGGCTTCCACCCTCCTCTCGGCCCCACAGCCCCTCCTGCCCCCCACCTCAGCGCTGGCAGGCTGTGCTGTTTTCAGCAGGTCCGAGACGGCGCTTGCCAGGTTCTTGGCTGCCTGCAGAAGCTGCCGCCCATTCCCTCCCTCATCCTCCATCAGCGCAGCCAGCAGCTTCACGCCCTTGGACATCTCCGTCAGGTTGGAAGAGATGGTGGTGACGGCGCAGCCCACGGCTGTGTAGTCCGTGTCTGCTGGATCCCCTGCACAGGGAGGAGATAAGTCAGGATGGGACATGCTTCCAGTGATGCTTGAAGAGCATCCCTGAGCCTGTCACTGATGTGGTACTCCTTCCTGGGAGCCAGGGAAAAGACCCCCTGGCTCTGAAGCCTGAAAGGTAGTTGCATCAGCTGAATATGGACAGGAGAGCCTGGCGAAGGAGAGCTGCACCATGCCATGGCTGCATCCACAGTGCCCGGAGCTATGGCAGGGACCAGAAAACATATTCCTGCTTTAGAGGATGGCAGGTCAGCCAAGGACTGGGAGGAAGGACTGGGCTGGGCACAGGCAGGGACGTTGGGACATCTAAAGGCAGGGCAAACTGCAAGGGCACAGATGGCTCTACAGGCATGTTAGCTGCAGGCAGGGCTGATCTAGCTCTAGTTAGGGCAGGCTGGGTCCTCCTGATGGAGGGCAGGAGTTGTGACCTTCAGCCAGGTAAGAGAGACCAAGCCTTCTCCAGAGGTGGGGCATTTCTCTTCTTCAACCCGCCGCGTACCTGCAGTGAGGTTGACCACTGAGGCTGTGCCAGCAGTGATGGCGTCCACTTGGGAGTGGATCTCATGCTTTGACTCATCCATCTTGTTTTTGCGCCAAGCTTTGGATGCCTGAAATGGGGAGAACAGGGTCAGGGGATGCTGGTGGAGGTGGTGGGGAGCTGCACCCACACTCACACGGAGAGATGCAGGAGAGAGGAGACAAGGAAAAAGAATGGAAGGAAGAGCTGTGACCACAGCCCATCCTGACCAAGCAAAGTAACCAAGAATCCTCTCTGCTCCTGCCCCCAGAGCTGGATACAACCCCACCTCATTGCAGGCAGCAGCTCTCCCCAGGAGCTGCTGACACCTCTCTTGCGAGCATGTCCAGCCTCACCCAGCCCCAGTGATGTCCCCCCCTAGCACCCCTTCTTCACCCAGCACTCACAGCATCCTGCCCAAGAGGTGGCAAGGTCTCGAAGTCATCCAGCGTGGCCTGGGCTGCGTGCACAGCCTGCATGCTGGAGTTGATGGTGCCAGTCAGGGCTTGCTGGGCTGAAGTCTGCAACACAGGGAAAGGTTGAGGTACGTCAGGAGGTTGAAATCTAGGCTTAAATATTTGGCTCACTTGCCCCCTTGCAATGTGGTGTAACGTGCTGTTGATGGTAGGTGCCTCCACAAAGTGGGGTGCACCTAGCAAAAAGGGGGTCTTCCCCTCTGGCACCTCCCACCGGGAAATGCCCTGTTCCACCATGGGTAGAAGTGAGTCTCACAGTTAACCACCTCTCGGGCAGTGGGGAGCAGACACCGTGGAACCCCACAAGGCTTTTATGCCAAGCCTCACCCCAGGCTGAGAGGGGACAAAGAAAAGAGCCTCCTTGTGGCCTTTTCCAAGCACTTCTCAGGGGACATGGCAGGCACCAAAGACAAGCACAGGGCTCTGCTGCAAACCACAGCGCTGGTGGGGCTGGCCAGGCACAGCAGCTCCAGGCAACTCAACCTGAAGGAGAGGCCAAGGCCACCGGCCAGGGGAAAACACCGGGGTGTAGCTCAAGTTTGCAGAGTCGGTACAGGAGGATGCCAGCTCAGCCAGGCCACCAAGTACACGAGGCCAGTGGCACAAAGCCCCTCCTCCATTCAGCAAGCCAACGCCTGGCCACAGACCCAAATGGATGGGTCTGTATGAGCCAAATGGGCACCTTTCAGAGCCTGTGCCCTATGGGCACGGGGAGAGCTTACCAGGGGAGGCATGTGCCCTCGGTGCATCTGGCCACTGGTGATCTGCAGTTGCGGCTGCGGCATCGTGCCCACCTGGAAGTTTTCTGGCCCTCCGGCCCCTGTCCGCATGATGGCTGGCAGGGCCACCGAGCCCAGCTCTGCCTTGCCTACGCGGTTAAACTGCTGCTGCAAGACAGTCGACCTGAAATGGGAAGAAATACCAGGTCAGGCGTGACCATGGCCCCAGCACCAGGCCCTGTGGGAGTGCTGCTGCCAAAGGACTAGCAGCTCTTCCTCCAGACATCTGGTTCCTTCCAACACATCTGGTTGGCAGCTGACTTGCTCCTGGATGGCTTACTTCTTTGGAGACACAGAGTCTTCCAGCATGGTGGACTCCTCATCACCTTCCAGTCCAAAGTGGTCTTTGCTCTTTTTCTGCAAAGGGAAAGAGAAAACGTGTCAAAACCAGCACACGCCTCCCAGCATTGCCCTCCTCCTGCAGCCCAGGCACTGTAGCAGGGCCACAAGGTCCCCCCAGCAGCACCGTGTGACAAAGGCTCTCTGGAGACAGCTGGAAGGGGCAACCCTGCACCCTCTGTGGAGAGAAGCTGGTTATTGGCACCCATCTACCCTTCCCAGCACACTCTCACCTTTTTGAGGATGATGTCAATGTAGCCGGCAATCAGCTGGGCGATCTGCTCCCCTTCCGTTGTCTGCACCGAGTAGTAACCATCCTGGTAATCTCCAAAATCCTGCAAGAACATGGCACAGGGTAGCACCGGAGCAGGGCACTGGCAGCCATCCTGAGCCCCTCTGGTATGCGCTAAGCACCCAAGGGCTGGCCTCCGGAACAAGCGCCAGGAGAGGCTCCAGAAGAGGGCAAGGCTGTCCCACCATGGGGCAATATCCAAGAGAGGGACTGGCATGAGAACAGGCCCCCACGGGAGCACTGCCGGGGAGGGGGAGTGGAGGAACAGGGCTGGTGCCTACCAGTGTGAAGCTCTTGGGTGAGGCTGCCCAACGTTTGATGTTGGTCAGGTTCCACTCCTGAATCACTTCCTTGGTCTTCTCATCCACCCGCATCACGCACTCCTTGGTGATCCCCAGCAGCCGTGGCACCAGTTTGTTCTTCCCCTTCATCTTCTCCTGCGGGCCGCAACAGAAGGGTTGTGGGCTGCCCTCAGGATTGATCCGTCCAGGCAGAGACCTTTAAAGCCTCCCTTGGCTACCAAACACCTCCAAGGCCACCCTTTCAGGTGGTGGCAACCATGACATTGGGCTTGAAAAGGACAGGAGAAAAGCAAGAAGTGGGAAGGCAGTGCACATGGAAAGCCAAGAAGGACAGATGGACACTGGGGATGCGGGAAAACTGGAGCAATGTAGGTTGAGGGGTAGCAGCTGGATGCAGACATAACAGATAGAGAGATGCTGGAGAAGGAGAATTTTGGCCAGGGGAGCTGCTGCTTTACCTTGACCAGGAAGAAGGAGACCCCGTAGGTCTTGAGGGAACGGGCAAGTTTCACATAGCGAACTTTGGCCTCAATCTCAGTCATGTTCCCACAGTTCTTGTGGGCCTGCAGCAGCAAAAAGAGAACAGCACGCTAGCACCATAGTCCCCTGGCTGTGCCACCATCACCCTATCACAGCCTTTCCAGGCTCTCCCCACCCCACTGGCATCCCCTGCACATCTTACAGCATCCCTCTGACCTCTGGGACCTCAGGAGCTGCCTTGTCCACCCACCTACAGCTTCCTGCTCCCGTTTCTCACCCACCAAGCTGCTATGTGTTGCCTCCAGAGACAAGAGCAGTCTCAACCTTTGGCAAGGAGGAACAAGAAGCCCAAGTCTCAACACTCCCCCTGCACCTACCATGAAGATCTTGCGTTCCCCCTTCTGCTTGATGTATTCCTTGGGAAGGAAATCCTTGAGTCTGCCAAAAGACAGTCAAGTTAGCTGTTAGCCCAAAGCCAGCATTTGTCTTTGACTACAAAGAGGCCCAACCAAGACCCTGGGATAAATCCCTGCCAGGGCACAGGCTGGGAGTTTTTGGGAGCAGGAAGGATGTGGGAGACGTTGCTGCAGTAATGGAAGCTGCCCCAAGAGCTTCCCTGCTGAGAGCGGGTTGGAGGTGCTGAGGATACAGCCCCTCATCAGTGGAGACCATACAGTGGTCTGGGGTCCCCCACATCAGAGCTGGCTGCATGTCCTGTGGGGTGGCAGAGGGAGCAGGATATGGGGCTGGCACCCCTTGGTGCCAGCATGGACCTCCACGCTGGGGCACTGTGGAGAAGGGTCACTCCAGGACATTTGTATCCCCAAGCCCCATGTGCCAGGGCGGTGCTGGGGGCTACCAAGCTGCTTGAGCCACCTGGGTCTCCCCAAGACACTCACTCCAGAAAGCCTGGCTTGTGCTTCTGTTCATTGTGTGGCCCGAACTGGATCTGGCACTGGTAACCGGCAAACTCGCAGGCTTTGTCGAAGGAGACAGGGTGGGAACCGTTAAGGATGTCATCACGAGCCTGCATGGAAAGAGAAGACACTGCTGTCGGCTGGGCAGCCACTTAGCCCTGCCACTGCTCCCCTCCACACTGAGCAGGAACTGGTTTCCAGCCAGAGAAGAAGTGGCCACAAAAAAGAGGAGGATCAAGGGGCAAGCTGTCCCCTACAGGGACCACCGGCATGTCTGAGAGAGGAAGAGCAGGATGGTTCCTACCAGGCAGAGGAGAAAAGGGATCCCCTGGGGAGCTCCGGAGTGTGCAGAGGCCAGGGCTGTGATTGCCAGCATTGGCTTTTACCCAGGAGATAACTGGGCATCCTGAAGTACCCCCCCGTGATGGCTCCTGGCCCAAACCTCAGTCACCAGCTCTGGCAGGGGGCTGGAAAGGGGCAGTGGAGCCAGGTGCTCTGTACCTGCACGTAGAGCAGGTTGAGCTGCACAGGATCTCGTGAGTCCACGTTCTGGTCAGAGTAGAAGAACTTGCGCCGCAGCAGCAGCGTTTCGTTGTCGTCGATGCCTTGCTCACGCAGGGTCCGGCCATGGTCCAGCCAATTCACTGCAGGCAATGCCAGGACATGAGCAGGGACGGGCACCCAGGCAGGGCTGGTCCCGGCCCTGGGGCTGCTCGTGCAGAGCGAGAAACAGATGTCGCAGTATCCCAGCTATCAACCCTCTGCCCTGAGCCTCCAGGCAGGAGGCTCCAGGGAGCGTGGACACGTATCCCCTTGTCACAGTGCTCTCCACTGTCACCTCCACTTCCCTGTGTCAGCTCTTCCCCTTGCAGGGGACCCTGCTCCCCTCCGCACAGCCCGACCCCATCCCCAGCACATGCGGACACCTACACTCATCATCTGTGTGCAACTTCTGCTTAAGTTTCTCCATCTTCTTCTCATCTCGCAGCAGGGTCTTGTCCTTCTTGATGGTGCCAGTAACCTCCTCCTTCTTCTCTTCCATAATCTCCCGAACAAGCGAGTACTCATCATAGTTGGTGATGCCTGCAGCAGCACAGAGGTCTGAGCTCAGCACATTGCTGCCAAACACAGAGCCTGGAGGTGTAGTGTCCCCTCCCCAGCATGACACATTCCTTGGCTATCCCTGCTGCTGCTCCCCTGGTACCCCCCACAAGATGCTGCCATCTCTCCCCGCCTCCTTTCCTCCCCCCTGTTGCTGCCCCTTCCTCTCACCGATCCGGGCACAGATTGTCATGAGCATGTCCGTGACGGTTTTGGAGTCATCCACCATCACAGTTTTCACTGTCCCATCCAGCATGCGGATCTTCAGGGGTCGCTGCTTCTTCTTGTACTCCATGGTGTCCTGCGGGCAGAGAGGAGCACAGCTCCCACCAGCGGCACCAGCGCAGGGCGCCCACATCCCACCACCGCGCCAACAGCTCCCTTCTCCCCGGGGCAATGGAGGGGGGGGACATGGGGGACACTCGGGCAGAATGCAAGGCAGCAGGGCAAGCACCCGCAGCTTCTCCTCGCTGCGGGCACATCCGACTCCAGAGCCAAGGCGGGTACCAGCTGGAAGGATGTGGGATAGATGCTTACCCCATTGCGAAGCATGTAGTAGTCCAGAGCCTTCCCAGCCTCCAGCCAAATCCCTTTCTTTGGGTCTTCATCCGAGAGGAACAGCCCAAAATCATTGGCTGAAAGAGAGGTAAAAGTCTCCGCCAGGGTAATCCTGAGCAGGACAGGGCCACCAAGTGCCAGCCTGTGCCCTGGGGTGTGCATCGATGCAGCTCACCACGTGAAGCACAGCAGCACTGTGAATGCTGGAGCCTAAACCTAACAAGTGGGCAGGCAACAAAGCTGGCAAGGAAGCTCTGAGATACATGTTTTACGACAGTTATCTACGGAAAAAATCATCTGAAGCATGCCTACGCAATGCTGAACTTGGAACTGATAGTCACAACAGAAGGAAGAACTTGGCATTGTGGTTGACAGCTCTCCGAAACCTTCAGTGCAACGTGTAGCAGCGGTGACAGCAAGGTAATAAACTGCTGGGGATCACCAGGAAGGGTGCTGGGAACGGGTCTATAAAACTTAGGCTCATCCACACTTTCAGTACTCTGAGGTGGTGTGGTCTGCACCTCCCCAGAAGGACGCAGCAGAGTTTGAAAAGATATATAGAGAGGAAACTTAACTGATGGAGCTTTGGTACGAAGGACTAAAAGGAGCTGGGACTCCTTCACTTGGGTAGAAGGAGGCTGAAG
>KZ505954.1:547907-562503 GCA_002844005.1 Limosa lapponica baueri | reverse complement strand
TGTGGGGTTTTTTTATATAATTTTTTTTTCTCCTCCTTGCCAGAAGCAAGCAAGGTAACTTCTAAGGCATTTCCTTTCCACCATTGGAGAGCCTTGCTCTGCATTTGAAAAGGTGTTTTTCTTTCGCATGGAGATAACCCCCACCATGCACCTAGTATAAACATTCAGAAATCCTTTGCAGTGGAATCAAAATTGTATTTATATGTGGAATTTACCAATTACATGAAGATTCCTATTTATTTTAAGAAAATGTATATATTTACTTAAAACAAGAAGCCAGTAATTCGTACACACATATTAACCTCAATCAAGTTCAGTATTTTTGAGCTCCAGAACTATTTTAACAATTTTCTTCTTGAAGTATGATATTCTGGCTTTTGATTATACACTCAGTGTCCTTCTGGTATGTTATGTGCTGCCTGCAATGACACTGGTCTGATATACACTAGAACACTATAATGGTACTTCATTTACTTAGCAGTGTTTCTTTCTCTCCCTGTGCCCCAACAATTTTTAGTGATGTTTCATTTGGGCCACTGAGACAGTGCTTAGAAAAATTGTCAGTGATGCCAGTTGGAGACCTGAATGTCAAGATGAACACAGCCAGTGCTGTAGATCTGTAGTTACAAGTTAAAAGGATGTGGTTTGAGCCCTTGTGAGCTAAGTTTGAATCTAATAGGATTTTACATATATACATACGCTAAATATATAGAAGCGTACATACATGTGCTTATATATATATATGTGTGTATCTCGTGTAGTAAGCAGCATGCTTATGTTCATTTTCTGCTATAGGAGTAAAATACTGATGGATACTTCCTGCCATCTGTGGATATAGTGCTGGGTTTCCTGATGGGATAGGGATGAATCTGCTGCGGAGAGGCAGGTTGAATGTCCCTTTCTGCATTGAGAGCTAAGAGCTCTGTAACTCCCAAGAGAAGGGTGCTGCTTATTAGAGGCACCGTACCTCTGTATGGATGCTGGCTCCTAGCACGGCTGTGTTCCTGGTGTTTGATCAGCAAGGCGGCTCACGCGCTGCCCTGAGTTTGGAACTCAGTGGGAGTCCCTTCCGGCTCAGTGGGAAATAGGAGTTCAACTTCTGTACACATCATGAAGCAGTAGCTGTCTCGCTCATTTGTCCTGTCTGTGAGTTTCGCAGTCTTAAGTTTCAAAGAGAAACGGGTGAGATGCTGTCTAAGTGCAAAATAAGAACTAGTCTAAAAAAGCTGGGAAAAGATGAAGGGAAACACTCCTGTTGCATGATGAGAGGAAGGTGATTTCATAAAAGTTGGTACACTTTAAAAGTCATTCTTGTGCAACCTGTGGGATCAGGAAAGCTTAGGGTGTTTTAAACATAGACTTTAGCATTTAAACTGGTGAAAGGAACTGTGTTTTCTGTTGCTTTTAACATTCTTTGGTAGGTAGTAAAGGAGGACGGATTACTTTTACCACAAAACTGGGTCACACAAATAATTAACCTCAAAATCTCTGGGCTGATGCTCTTTGTAAGCAAGCGCTCACAGTTAAAATAAATAAACCAAGATAGCCAAGTCTTCAGGGCTTCACAACTTTGGCTTGTCTTAATAAGGACTTTTTCTTATGAAATGCCAAAGTGTATCTACAACTGATTAAAAAATAGTGTCAAAATAAATAAAATAAAAACAAAGCTCTGCTACAGCTTTAGGTAGTTCTGAAGTGCTGTTATTAACATATTTACAGCAACTTAAATTGCTTCCCGCCAAGGTTGCCTTACGTAGTTGTTACTGAATATAATGCTAGAACCTTTCAGAGAATCCTTTCCTTAGGTCCCATTCTAGTGCCAAATGCCACTGCTGAAATAAACTGAATGCTTGCAAATCTGGATGAAAAAATAGTGAAGCAACATGTGCAGCATGGACTTTGACCAAACCTTTGACCCCTTTTTAAGAAGAGCTGGATTTTTCAGCAATATCAGAGTTATTTTGTGGCATGATTTAACACGTTACATTTTAACATTAATTGTGTACTCATTTTGCAGCAGCTGAAAATCTTGGACAGGGAAGAATAAAGAACGCTCCTTGATTATTAGCTTCCCAGATATGTGCATGGTTTATAACTATAAAAACAAACAAAAAATTATAAAGAACAATACTGAAATCTGAAAAAATTCTGGTTGTCACATTACTGTAAACATAGGGCCTTTCAGTGGCCTATCCTTTCAGAAAAGTCATTTTTTAAAGCAGAGATCACTTTAGGCATCTGATGATAACATTCAGTTCTGCATGCATGTAGTTTCTGTTAATGAGCAGTATTTTGCAGCACAGACTTCCTATTGAGCAGGGTAATGTCACCTGGGAAATGAGGATTTCATGAGAATGAGAATATGCACATACTCGTAAAATAACGATCTTTTTTGGCGGGGGCAGCTCAGTAGAGGTCATTGCTATTAACTTGCTTTGAGATTGTGTTCGTTATTGTAAAAGTTGTAATTGTACAACTACATTTTGGTATACGTATGTAAATTTATGGTGTTTGGTGTAGTAAACTGAGAACAAAAATGAGTTTGGAATATCATAGCGTTAAACACCCAAACTTCAGGATTTTCAAGGAGGATTACGGCTGGCCTGGAGCGTTGTGGAAAATCCTGTTTAGGGTTGTTCAGTTTGTTAATAAGTTGCTCTGTAATTATGCATCTGCTTCGTGTCAGGCGTACTGTATGCGATTTATTTTTAAATACAGTGGTTGAAAGGTCCTCTGAGACTCTGCAGAAGCCAAAGCTGTGGTGTTGTATGGGGTGTCTGATGACCTCCTCCCTGCCTCCCCTTCTCCTACAGGAGCCCAGCTGTTACAGCCACAGCTGTCCTCTGAGGTGGGGACATCCAATATACAGCTTCTTAATACTTCATGTCTAATCCACTGTTAGTAAAGAAGGATCTTATTAGGCTGTTATCGGCTGCCTTCCTCCCACTTGAAGGCAAGCTGGCCCCTTTGTAGCCATCTGCTTACTAGCAGCAAGCAAATCTTATGAATGTGTAGCAAATGACTCCCTGCTAATACAGTGATAGTGGTGAGTAGATTACAACGCAGTAACTTCTACACACATTGCTTAGCGCTTCAACAAGAAACGGCAACTGTCCTGGAGAACTCATGAACTGCAATTTCAGAGATAAAATAATGAAGGGTTGGTAATAACTGGGGGGAATATCAAAATGTTATAATAGCTTTACAAATGCTGGTTCACAGCATCAATTAATGACTATATCCTTTGAAATAACCGTTTAATGAGGCATGTTTATAGATTACTTAACTAAAGGTTCCTGTAAGTATGATGAAGTGAAATTTTTCAGAAGTTTCTGGTTTACATGTTCACTGCTAACATGTTTACATGTTAAATGACCGCTTTAGAAGAATTTGCTTCTAAGATGACTTACAGAGGAAAATTTAATTCATAGAATCATGGAATGGTTTGGATTGGAAGGGACCTTAAAGATCACCTAGTCCCAACCCCCTGCCATGGGCAAAGACACCTTCCACTAGACCAGATTGCTCAAAGCTCCATCCAGTCTGGCCTTGAACACTTCCAGGGATGGGGGCATCCACAATTTCTCTGGGCAACCTGTCCCGGTGTCTCACCACCCTCACAGTAAAGAATTTCTTCCTAATATCTAATCTAAATCTCCCCTCTTGTAGTTTAAAACCATTACCCCTCATGCTATCCCTACACTCCCTGATAAGAGTCCTTCCCCGTCTTTCCTGTAGGCCCACTGTAGGTGCTGGAAGGCTGATATAAGGTCTCTCTGGTGCCTTCTCTTCTCCAGGCTGAACAACCCTATCTCTCTCAGCCTGTCCTCGTAGCAGAGGTGCTCCAGCCCTCTGATCATCTTCGTGGCCCTCCTCCGGACCTGCTCCAACAGGTCCATGTTTTTACGTTGGGTGTTGCAGAGCTGGACACAGCGTAGCACAAAGCAGTGAGCATATGATGAGGGACAGGGAGTCTTGAGTCCCAGTTCTAACACTCCGAAGGAAACATTCTGTCGTGTCACTATTCCTCTGCCATGATTCTATATCTAGAGAGTGCTTGTCTCAAGTGATATAGGAAGCTTTGAATATAGCGGGTATTTTACTGCCTATAACAAGGTAGTAATGTGTAAATATCTTTCAGGTTATCTTGACTATGAGGACAAACACAATATGTTGGAACCCCATGGAAGCTTTCATTTTTACTGCAGCAAATGAAGATTACAAGTAAGTGTGACCTTGCTTTTTGATAATCCTGATCATGTTACGTTTTTAATCTGTATTTTAGTGATTTATCATCATGCTAAAATACGTTTTTAAAAACCTACCTAAATTCTAAATTTGAATCATTTAAGTAATAACTAGATAATTATAGGCTCACTGATTTAAAAATAAATAAATAAATGATAGTAGACTGCCTCTTTCTCTGAATTTCAGTACCCAGGGAAAAAAAGCAGTGTTACTTACCAAAAATGCAGCTGAATCAATGCAAGTGTAACTTGCAATGGGACATGGAAAATAAATACTATTGGTCTAGTCTGAGGCAATATAAGTGTTTATTTTCATGCCAGCTCTTGTGAAGCTTGATATATTGTACTGATAAGCTATTTTAATGAAACCCTTTCTTAAAAAAAGAAAAAAAAGTAAACTAGTCTTTTGTGAAACGGTTCCAGAGACTGCAATATCCTTTCAGTGTCTCAGAGCAGTTTTTGTCACTTTTGAACAATACTGTTCATGTGAACAGCTAATCTGATATTGAAAAATCTCTCTCTACAAAACTAGGCCACTGCAAAATGTGCTTCACATCCTTTTTTCCAGGAAGTCAGCAATCTAACAATAGATCACTGTTTTCTTCTAGAACATAGGAATTTTATCACTTAAGGCTGTTTTTCCAAGGAAATGAGATCTGGCTCAGACCTTGAAAGTGGGTGTTGTATTTAATGTCCTGCTTTTCACTTATTTTGGTTATGGTGTGCTAAGGCTAACAGGGTATCTAGTCTGTTTGTTCATAAATCTTTCCCCTTTGCCCCACTAAACTGAAAATGGTAGCTGTTACTGTCAGGGGCAACTGTCCTCTTGCAAATTATTACAGTTCATGTAAGTGCAATGGCAAATAGATGTATCAGCAACACATATGCAAGTGTTACCTGATTATATGGAGTAGTGGTTTTGAATATGATGCTAGCATACTTTTTCTTGGGGAATTTAGAAGGAAAAAGCAATAGTTGCCAGTAAACTACTGAATAAGAGACATAGAATTAATTCTAGTTATGTATTCATCTGCAGCAAGGAGGGTGAGATACCTGCTAAATCACAAGTTTTTCGTATAGTAGTTCTACTGAAATGTATATCTTAAGCAGGTTTCATTAATTGCTTTGTCTGTAAAGCACCTTTGCTTATTGGCCCTAGGCAAATTAATGATCTGCTTGGTCATTATGCCTTGCTGTGTGTCAGTGGGCTTGCTGATTCAAAGGCAGTACAGGTAGACCTCACCCGAGCTTTGAAGTGCTTAAGAGCAAACCAGCTGTGGTCCACAAGCTGTGTGTTTATTTTTAATGTAATGCTTTTCTGCAGGTAGTGTGCTCTGCTGAACTAATAGCTCCATGTAGTGAAGGACCAAGCTTTCCTTTCCTTGTCTGGCTTAAAGACAATTAGGCAGTAGGAGAGGGTGCCAACCAAATGGGAACTTCACAGATTTTGAATTAATAGAGTTCCCAATATGGGAATATCTAGAAACCTTGGAGAGTTAATAGGCTTGCTGTAATGATTCAGAGCTGCTTGTCCAAGTTCAGATTATATACTTATAGCTGAAGATGGAGTAAGGTAGGACAGTGTGGTGGTTGGAGAAATGGGTTTGGTCAGTGACCCATGAAGACATGATGAAGGGAATAGTGGAGACCATCTGCTCTTCGACAGTGAGCAAGTTATCTAGGTCTGATCCAATAACTAAAGCCTCTGATTAGTAAACTTTTTTCAAGCCCTAAACAATGCATCATTCTTTCTTTTCATGTGTTATAAGCAGTTTTAAAGAGTTCCCTCTGCAATATGAATCTGTCCTTAAGTGTGTTTTATGTATGATTAAAGCAGCTGTTCAGCAAAAATGTGCTATTTACTTAGGAGCTGTTAAGATATTAAGCTGTTGGTGTATTTATTTTAAAGCTTATATACTTTCGATATGCGCTTTCTTGAATCACCTGTGATGGTGCATATGGATCACGTGTCTGCTGTTCTTGATGTCGATTATTCGCCCACTGGGAAAGAATTCGTCTCTGCCAGCTTTGATAAATCTGTCCGCATTTTTCCTGTAGACAAAGGTCACAGCAGGTGAGTGATTTCTACACCTTTCTCTCTTGCTGTCGTTCATTCCCGCGACCTCCCTCAAAGTTCTTAATTCATTCATTAACATCTTCACTGGGGCATTCACTTCCTGTGAATATTGAAATCTTATTCTGTCTATGACTTGAGGTTGACAGGTCATGTAGTTGACAGATAATTCTGCAGTATGCATGAGAGTAGAACTGCTTAAGAGATAGCAATACTTAGGCAGTTTTGGATTAAAATTACAGTGGATTATTGTTCTTGGGCATACCTCATTTGTATTTTACCAAGATGAATCCCATCTTATTTCCCTCTTTATATATCTTTAATGTTTTTAGGTTACCTTGTACTGTGTCTGTCACCACTTAAGTTTTCAGTGCCTTACAACATTGTAGCATTTGGTTATCTAAGGACTGTCTTTGTCCTCTATAGATGATTGCTAAAGACAATTCATTGTTGTATGAATTCCTGAGGATCAGTTTGGGACATTTTTGTGATCTGTTTCAGTCTGCTTATTACCTTTTGTTCATATTTTGTTAACCAGGTTTTGATTCATGTGACAATGCTTTGAATACAATTCACTTTGAATTAGTTTTTCATGTAAGATTTCATAAGGCACTGTATTAAATATTTTGCTGAGGTTCAGATTTGATCTACTGTGTCCCCATTGTTACTATTTCTTTTTTTTTTTTCAATCTGGTGAAAATTGAAGAAGTTATCAGATCTGTCTGGTATCATTTGTTCTTCATAAACCTACCTTTGTTATTCTCTGTCAGTTCTTCCCCTTTTTTCTTTATTCTTAACTTTATTTTACTTCTAGTTGCCTTCCTCTCTGCAAACTTGGCTTCTCAAAAAGTTGCTACTAGGTCAAGTTCTAGGTGGTTTAGGTGGTGGCGATGTTGAAATATTGATAAGAGGAGGAGTATGTTTTTATTATTGATTGATGCAGTTATGTATGCATTATTCAGTGTAACTCTTTGTATGCTCCTATACCGCATTAAAGATTGACAGGCTCTTTGTGTGTACATTTTTCTTTATAATTAATCTACGAGTAGTTTTTATTTTCTTCCTGTCTTGCAATAATATTTTAAATGTAATTAAGTATTACAGTTCCTTTGTGGGTTGGTTTGTTTTGGTTTGGGGAATTTTTTATAATTTCTGTATTAAGCAGTTCTTGTGTTCTACAGATTTTCCTTTCTATGCAATAGTTAATGTTCACAAAAGTGGTGATACGCAAAGTTAAAGTACCTCATTGAGGGGAAGCTTGCAGACCCCATAATGCAGCAGTAAAAGTCTTTATTCCACATTATAGCAGATTGTTGCCAAAGTCTGTGGAAGGAATTATCCTTTTTATCTCCCCACCCTCCCATTTTTTTCCCCCTTCTGTGTGATGGCCATAAATGTAGTAAGGAAGAGCCTTACAGGTGAAGAGCTTAGCCTCATAAAAGCTAACTGGGACACTTAAAATTCGTTGGAAGCTGGGCTTTTTCAAAGTTACATGGTTGAAATTAATTGCATGAAAAGTCTTTAAGTGGAAGATCTGAGCCCACTTGGAAAAGTGAGGAGGCAGTTAAGATTATATGTAAGCAAGGATCCTGACAGTACTCCAGTTTTGACTTTTGATCTTCTGCCAGTCTGAAAAACTCCTAACTTCCATTGCTTTCTATTGTATTTTAAAATGAAAATTCAAATTAAATTCTTGGTAAATGGAACTGGATGTCTGTGTGAACTTTTAAAATGACAGTTCCTGGTTGTTTGGCCATGTTTTGTGTTTTTCTTTCCCTGAGAATGATATTTAATAACTTGTGATAGCAGCAACAGGAGAGGCAAAGGCTGAAAATTCAGGGCAAGGAGAGGAAAAGTAGTTTGTTCCCCAAAGGTGCGTAAAGAAAAGCTTTGTTGTTGAGCCGAATAGTAAAATAAAAGTAAACATAGGAATGCTTGTGAAAATGCGTCTGTGCACACATGCTATTAAACAGCAACATCAGTAAAATGCTGATGTGAGTATTAATGTTTTCTGAAAGTACTTGTGCTCACTCTTCCACACAGTTGTTTTTGTAGAGCATCACTTAACTGTGAATTACGAGAGGTGATTAAGCTTCTTAAAGCTTATTTAAGGTAGTATATTGATTACTGTTGTTTTTCTCACAACTCCTCAAGCTTGACCCCAGTCTAGTTTTTCCACGGCTCTTGAATAGGTGTTGTTTCCATATTTCCTTTCCGTTACTACTCAGATTTTACTTGTAAAAATAACTATGTAGAAGAAAGAGAATGGTCTATAAGCTGCAGTGCATGACTGATATACCAAAGGAGTGGGTATTAGTGGACAGTAAGTAGGCCTTACTTATTCTTCATCTTTAGAATACTAATAAATAATTAAAATTACCAAGAAGTGTACTTAGTCCTATATTTTTATAGCAGAAATAAAAGAATAACTTTATGAATAATATTGTTCTGCTTGTTTGATACATACTTAATGAAAATTAGATGAATTTCCTTTAAATATTGGTTTAAATGTAACATCAAGAAACATTTTTCAACAAGTGATAGTACTTGTTGAGCAGGAGCCTAATTGGCAGAAATTAAATGTAATTTATGCTTTAATAGCCACACAGCTGTTCTGGATCCTCGTATACTAGCTGATCTTTCTTGTTGAGTTTTTGTTTGCAGGACTGGAGACTTTCCTTTGAGTTTTCAGTGTTACAGCATTTTTCCTAGGATTCCTTTCGACAATAAGGAAGTCCATTTTTGGGGAAAGGAGGGAAATCACAATGAAGAATAGCCAGTCCATTGCCATTTCATAAATGGACAGCTGGAGGTGTTTATTCACGGTTTTCTTTTTTGTTTATAATGGTGCTGTCAGATTCTTTGGCACCCATTCTTCTGCAGTCCCGTTCTGTAATGCCTCATCAGTGCAACAGCATATTAATTTCAATTATTTCGGGAACAGTATGCACATTATATTGTGCATATGATGCATATCATATTGTACATCGTGGCATGTTTTGCAAATACAGTTTTTCTTTAGCTATTTACTGTAACTTCTATGAGAACACTTATTTTAAAAGCATTTTATCCTAGGTGGTACTTTATCGGTCTAGCCATCATTTCTTTTAATATCTCTCTCTAGATTTAACATCAGCACAGTGTTTTATACAAGTCAGATTGTTTTAAAAAAACTACAAAAGTAAAAATTATATTTTGCCTTGAACAGAATGCTTTCTGCTATTTAAAAGGTAATGTTGATGGGAAAAGTGACAGTAGATCATTTAAAATGTTTTTCTTTGCTTTAGGGAGGTGTATCACACAAAGCGAATGCAGCACGTCATCACTGTAAAATGGACTTCAGATAACAAATATATTCTGTGTGGCTCAGATGAGATGAATATTCGTCTGTGGAAAGCTAATGCTTCTGAAAAACTGGGCGTGGTAAGAGTTGCATTTTGCTTTTTATTATCATGGGACAAGATGTTTGAGGCTTTTTTGTTATTACAACTGGTCAGTCTATTCAGCTTCTAAAACCTTGTTTCTAAAGGGGAAAAGGTAAAATGGTAGTTTTTATTTAATTTGAAAACTGACACGCACAGTATAGTTCATTGCATTTACTGCAACTTATAACAAGGCATGTAATTTTTTTATTATTATTGCTACACAATCATAGAATTGCCTAGGTGAGGGGTTTTTTTTTTTGGTCTTGTTTTAACGTTAACAATAATAAACAGCTCTAAATAGATTAGAGTTTTTTACTTGGGTGCTGCAGGTGAGAATTCATCTCTTTGCACTAGACAAAAAGCAGTAAGTTCTGGTTTCCCGTGCATAAGTCGTTCTACTGAAGCTTAGGGTTACCACGTTTAAAAACTTTGTCTGGAATGTGACTGGTTCATGTGCGGTTCGTACTGTGATGGGCATTTGCATTGTAAAATAGACCATTTGCACCGATGCATAACTGAGATTGCCATTAACCTATATAATTCTCCAGTATCAAGTGGGCAAACTAGTGTGGTGTCTGAAGTCCATTTAATTCAATGTGAGTCAGTTTGGCTGAAGTGTTCCTAGCAGGAGCAGACATCAGTCTAATTAGATTCGTCTGTTCCCTTACACTTGTTCAAACGTTTACATATAGACAAGGCCAAAACATTCTGTTACAGTTACCCCTTGCATATATTCATCTGCACAGTTGTGTTAAAGTATGAATGACTTTGGAGAATGAATTTGATACTTTGTCAGCTGGGAGTAATCCCTTTATGTAGATTTATATTGTTAGGGTATTTTGGAGGTGCTTACATTGCTTTTTCTGAGCCCATCAGCATAGCTGTCAAACAACGCTTGTGGGAATTTCTGCTTAGTCTTGTGGAAGATTGAGGGGGGAGGAAAGGGAAGCTGTACTTCAGGGAAGAGTGTTGTACAGTTAAGGGGATGAATTTATTGCATAGTCATGTCTAGGGCTGCTTGTGATAACCTGAAGCTCCATCAAGTCATAGTATCTTAGTAGGAGGGAAGTGGAGCAGAGCTGGGAGAGGTGGAGGTGAATGGCAGTGGCAGGAGTACTTAGGGCTACAATGTGGAATGGGATAATTCATGGACTGTCGTGCACTGGCTGTGGAGTAGCACAGCTAAAACAACATAGATATCATTAGCTATGGTCTACCATAGGTATTTGGAAGTCTTAATTACTTTTCTCATCTTTGCTATAGAGCAATAGATAACCAAAAAAAAAAAAACCAACAACAAAAACCCACCAAAAACCCAAAACAACAAAACACAGCTTTGTAGTCTGCACAGTATTGTGGTTGCAAACTAGTATTTAATTTCTATAATGGAATAACTCTTCTGTTGAGGATGCTTTTTTTTTATTTTTTTTTCCTGTTCTGAATTGATTCTTGGTATTTTCCCATGTAGGGCTTTAGTCAAGCATTTAAATATCCTTCCCATACTTGCTAATTCCAAGGATGCTGCAAAGCTCATTATAGACTTTTTGATTTAACTTTTTTGTTGAATTTGCTTAGACAGTGCGATGTTGGGCAGAAACAATGCCCATGTTTTCTTCTTGCCATATCCATATGCTCATGGCAGTGCCCTTTTCACCTGGTTCTACAGTATTACCTGAAATTTTCTGTCTTTACTATATTCTTAGTGAGAGAGCATGCTGTCTCTCTCTAAGATGTTGTTCTATTACAGAATTTTCTGGTATTTTTGACGTGCATCTTTACCCTTTGCCCTGTGGATGAAGGACAAGTGGGTAAAAAGAATGTAGAAAATATTATTTTCATATAGAATGATTCCTAGTATTTTCAGGTGTGAACAGCAAATTCACTCTATTGACTACTGGATGTCATTAGCTCTTTTTCTTATGGAAGAGTAAGGATACTTGGCTCTGGGAAGTAATGGGCAAACCCAACTACTCCTGCATCATAGAAATTCTGTATACCAGAAGGACAACTTAGATACTGTTTAAGTACTCAAAATGTAGAGTGGTAAATGACATTCTGCTGTTTTCTGTAGTATTTGCATCCCTGAAAACTGGCCACAAATGGGCCTAAAAAAGGTGCCACCAATTATGACTATCAGGTATTGCACATTAAAACTCTTGTCTTCCTTGACCTGACAGTGAATCCTACATAAAATAACCTGCCTTTTTTTTATCCTGTTTGTAAGTGTTATTGCTGCTTAACATGCCTCTTGGAGACTGTGCATACAGTTCCATCCTGTTGTGGGATCATACAAATGCAGCTTTTGTCGCATGCATACGTGTACAGGTTTGTAAGCATTTCTGTCAAAGCTCTTTGGCTATTGGCTCTTAAGAGAGCTAAGTCAATAGCTAGCTATAACACAGGTCAAGTGGCATGTGGGTTTTGGTTTTTTTTTTGTTTTGTTTGTTTGTTGGGTTTTGTTGGATTTGCATTTGGTTTTTTTTTTTTTTACTGTCAGAAATCGTCCCATCATTTAGAATACAGAACTTGTCTTCCTATCTTCAAAAACCCACCTTGCAACATCAAAAGATACCTTAAGAAAGCAAAATTATTTAGAAATACAGAAAGAACTTACAAGGGACATAGAGAATTATGTAGAAAAACTGCTCTCATTTCACATGGACGATGCTAATGAACTTGTAAAGATGTTATAATAAGAAGAGGTAATGTTTCACATCCTCATATCTTGTGTGGAAATGTGTTCAAGCATTATGCTGTTGAAGCCTTGACTTTAGCGAGACACAGAATCTAGATATTAAATTAGTAACTGTCTGAAGCTTCCATAGGTTTGTTAATATTTTTTTTTAGAAGTACTATGAAATTTTACTTTTCAAATGTTTCAAGAGTAGTTGTTGTTAATAGGACTTAAAAATGGAAGTGTTATGGCTTATCTCATTCTTGTATACATCTTGGAAACGTTGCTTGGATTCAGGCAGCTGTGCCAATGCTGGTTCAGTCCAACCTGGTAATTCCTGTGATTCTTAACACTGCGACTGTTAGTGGCTATTTATCTGGTTCCACTGTTTTTCTTTAGTACCTGGTCCCTCTTTTTTTAGAGGATTGGTGTTCTTATCTTCATAGACATATGCTTGCTCATTTTATAAATGTCCAGTTGTTCCGTAGTCTGTGGCTATTTTTTGAACACTTTGGATATTCAAAGCTGAACATTCAGTAATTCTGTCGGAAGTGTCAGAATGTGTCTTAAATGCTTAGTTGCTTGGTCTGCTATTTTTCTTTGCTGAGAAGATTTGATTGAATGACTCATCCAAAGGTCACTGTATTTCTGATATAACGCTAACATCTTGTAATACATTGTGTTTGAAAATGGATATTTTTGGGGTGGGGGTGGATAGAAACCAGCATCCTGAAAGAAAAATCGCAATCAAACATGGTGTTTTTTTTCCTTCGGTGAGTACTTAGTCTTACTTGGTTTTAGTGTTCCTGGGTTCCCCGGAAGTTACAGTGAATATATAGTGCTTGAAAATGGATATTTTTGGGGTGGGGGTGGATAGAAACCAGCATCCTGAAAGAAAAATCGCAATCAAACATGGTGTTCTTTTTCCTTCGGTGAGTACTTAGTCTTACTTGGTTTTAGTGTTCCTGGGTTCCCCGGAAGTTACAGTGAATATATAGTGCTTATGTTGTGACTGATGAACATTTATGCAGTTGGAAAGTTGTACTTTCTGAACCTTGGCTGCCCTAGCAGTCATCAGTTCTGACACGCGTGTTTCTTTTGGTTTTTAATGTATTTGGCATCGTACTCATTATTCAAAATCAGTGAAACATTAAAGTAAGAATAAAAGTCTCTGGAGGAGCCAGAGGCATGCTGTGTCTCCATTCCACTGGAGACAATCTGCAGACAAATAAGTCTGCAAGGGTTTTACATCGGGGTAACAAACCCCAAATCTCACTGTTGGAGCCACAGCAAAAGTTGCTTTAAAATAGGTAAATGACTTTGGCTTCTGAGGAAAAGAGAAAAATAGAGCCTCATCTGAATGAAAAGGCTGGAAAAGCAGCAGTAATAGAGTAGAATTAATCTAATACAAAGAAAGTGACAGATTAGGGTTTTTTTAATTTTAGTGAAAGCAACGAGCCATTAGTAAAACTTCAAAAAGCTGTATTGTTCTTCAATCTATTGACGTTATTAAAAAAAAATAAATAAATCTACACCTGCAGTTCTTAGAGTGTAAATGTTTAGTAGTAACATCACTTCTGTGAGTAACAGCTGCAAAATTTGGCTCTGTTTCGCTCCAAAGTAGCATTAGAACAGAGCACTGGACAACTGAAGACGACTTTCTGCTTGGGAATGAGTTATATTTCAGTAAGTGTAAAACTGGTGTCAGGAGCGAGCAAAACAGTGGAGCGTAGGTTTGCTGCTTTCTTACAAGATGCAGAAATAGCAGCTTTTGAGTGAGGACTGAAAAAGGAGAAACTGCAGTTACAACTCATGGTTTTGATCTAGCAAAGTGCATTAGCAGGAGTGCATCAAAACTGTCTAAGTAATTGTACGTCCTTTCAGTCTGCTTCTAGTATACAGTTCCATTTTGTGAGATAAGGCTGATAACAAGCAGTACCAGATATTGTGTGACATGGCACTCTTTTCGTAGGGATTTTGGGTTTGTGATTCAATGCACATATAACTTCATCCCTTTAGCTATGGTTTTGTGCTCTTAACATCTGCACTACCTTTTTCTTTTTTTTGTCATCCATTTAGATGTAAAGAAGCTGTAAGGTTTTGGTCTAAGGAAACAATGAGTAATAAACTTTATGGCAATAAATTTAGAAATGTGTTTTCAGCAAAGCAATGGGGG
>KZ505954.1:429468-518673 GCA_002844005.1 Limosa lapponica baueri | reverse complement strand
TGAGTAACTCACCAGTTTCATTTTTCTTAAAGTGAAGTGGCTCCTTGAACCATGAAGTACATGTTTATTCTGAAAATATCTACAGATTTATTAAGCACAACCCTGCACCAAAGTCATACCAGAGCTTGTTCTGCATTTTTAGGTAGATATTACTGAGATTAATTCTCTTGACAGATGTTTTCCTTCTGTCAAGAGAAGAGAAAGAAGAAAGAAAAAGCCCTGTATTTATATGAATGAACTACTGTTATTGCACAGAGATAAATACAGAGCTAAATCCTGCAGTTTTTGTTCCAGTGTAATTCTCCTCGAAGGCAAGCTCTCTTTGAAGTGGAAGGTATTTTTGTCTGACTAAGCAATAAAATTGTGTCATTTCATTCCATGGAGAAATATGGAAGGATAAAAAAAGATGCTGAAAACAAGAGTTGACATTTATAGATATTATCGCAAGAATGGTTCAAATGTTGTAGAAAGGGGCAAGCATGGATTTCCTCTATTTTTTTTGATAATTTATGGTAATTGAATGTCAGTATGAATGGCTGGTCCCTGGGCTCTACTTCCTTTCTGCATTCTATTTCTATTTTGTGCTTTTCAAATTCTTATGCTGTGCCCATCACTGTGGTATTTGAGCATCTTCCAAAAGTGCATTAAGTAGTGTGACTCACATCTGTAATGTGGACTATTTATTCTTTTCCTTTCGCTCCCTGGGGTAAATATGTGTGGATTTAAAATAGATACATAACTTCTTCTCCTTATGCCTGTTTTACTCTTTTTGGGGAAAGGAAATGCAGATGGTATTGAGTTGTAATCTGTAGCAATAGTGATCAGGTCAGCATGAAATCTTGCCAGGATTTGCTGGAACATGATGGCATGGAAAGCAGAAGCTTTCCAGATTTGCTCTCTCCTTTGGCCTGGTTCAGTCTGTGAGATACGCCCAGCTACAGTTGTGCACTGTGTTCCTGTGGCAGAGCTTCACTTTACAAAGGAGAATGGGCAGCAAACTCTGCTGCTTTGACTGTCTCTCTTCTGGAATTTTTGGGACCCTTGGAGTGCATTTTGAATGTCATATATTAGGAAGGTGCCTTTTTGACAAGGTTATTGAACATATATTTTGCATAATATTTAATATGCAGAATGCACAACACTCTGAGAGAGTGAATTTATGTCTGTACACTCGGTGTAAGTCCATCTCTGCTGTTATAGGAATATTTACATATTTTCAACTTTTATCTTTGTGGTTGTTCTACTTTCATGCATATTGAATAGAACTTTTTATGGTGGCTTTTCCTTTACATTATGCACATCCTTCCTCTTATAAATCCTAGTTTTCTGTGTGTAAGCTTTCTAACAGATTTTAGATAGCATGTTTCCTCCATATGGATTGATTTGTGGGATCACTCTTGTGCTTTTTTACTTTCCATTTGTACTTTATTTCTATACCAAAAGACTGGCTTGAGAGGATGCACACAGAAAAAAGATTTGTAGAAGATGCTAGGATGCTGACATTATTTTTAAAGACTTAAGTTTCAGCCTGTGTGATGTGCATATAAACTTTTGTACTAGCAGTATCACGAGTTTCCAGCTCCTTTGCCTAACTATTCTAACGATAAAATGCTCTCCTTGTAAAACATCAGACTTGCAGCTCTGAAAATACATGCATTTCAGCTTTTCATGGGTATGGACAGTTTGGCCCAGTGGAAGACAAGTTTTCCCAAGAGAAATTTCATAAAATCATCCTTAGAAAAGATCTCTTTTGTACTCTGTGTGTGTGGCTGAAATCAATTGGCATTTTCATCTGCCTTACCCAGGGGGAGAAGACAGATGGAAATGTGGTGGGCTAGCTAGAGAATGGTGGCTCTCCGTTAGCCACCACTGTCAAGTCCAGCGTAAGCTTTAGGAAGGCACAACTGGCTGCAGCCTTGTGTGTACTCAGTAGTTGTGTCTGTGATTGCACAGCCATGGTAAAAATTGGGTAGCTACACTGACTGAAACAAAATCTCTGACAAGCAGATGTTAAAGACTGTGTGGGTTCTCTGTGGCACCATGGGTGAGTGAGTTGTGGGGCAGGATGCTGGGCCTGGGGGACAGGAAGCAATAGATTGATGGCTGTGAGTCACAGCAATGTAAATATCCGCCTTGCAAAGCTATTGTATGCTTTATAAATAATTATCCTGGTTTATAAATAATCAACTATTTTACTCTGCTTTAAAAGCATTGTATGCTTAGGATTTGGGGGCTGGGGCTGGAAGGATGACAGAGATGTCAGTGGTGATTATTTGTTTTGTTTTTTGAAAATAGAGATATGTATATGGGAATTTCCGAAGTTTATAGGGTAATGCGAAAAGATCTGCTTTGGACTACATAGTGAAAAAGGACTCCAGGCAATTTTAGTTGTTTAAGCTATGCTTCCATAACCGCATTGTGTTTTGTCTGAATCTGGAGAGCTGATCAGAACAATCCATTGCTATACCACTCATCATTTTGCTTTTGTTTCTATGTATTATAAAATAAAATGTGGTCAAGGTGACTTTAAAAGTCATAAATTCATGCAGTATAAAATAAGTGATAGTTATACATAAAGTTGAAGTTGAGGAAGACAACTGTCCCCTTCCCTCTTCTCTGCCCTTTTCCCTTCCTACTACCTCATTCTCTGCTCCCTTCTGTCTTCTTTATCCCTCCTCCCTTCTTTATCATCTCCGCTTTCTTTTGTTACAACAATTCGTACTGCTTTTTTGGGCTGCTTTCAAAATTGTCACTATTCCTTACTCTTCTGTCTTACCACATGCTTAGACATTTTATACTGTAGATAATACTTGTCAGGATGTTATGACTTGTACCACTTGCTCTTCAAGAAGACCCAGTGTTTACAACTGTTCTCTAAAGCATCTAGCACAATTTTGGGCACTGTCTACAAATAATAGCAGTAGTACTTCCTCTTAGTGACTAAGCAGAATGTATTTGGAGATTATACAGACTGGCAGTTACGCTAATTACTGGGCTTGCTAATGTGAATGTTGAGTAAAATTTCAAAAGACTGCAATAGTGCTGATGTTCCTGCATTCAAGAAGTACAAGCAGGATGGGCTGGATGTAGAAAGACCTGACATCATATGGGGCTGAAAAATAGAAAAGCTGATACAGGATTTAGTTAACCAAGAACCCAAAAAATAGATATTTAACACCAGCCAGTATGTGCTTCCTGAAATCTTGTCAAATAAACCTGATTTTACTCTTCTTTGAAACAAAAAGAGAACATTGAATTTTACATCTGAAAGACAAGAGTGTAGATCATAATTTAAGGTGCTGGGACTGTATCCTAGAAAGTGGTGACTGGGTGAAATTCAGTGGTCTCTGGTGGTGAGGTTAAGGGACTGAATGGTCCATTCTGGATTTTGTCTGCATGCATTTGTGAGCCGGGTAACGTCTAAATAACTGAGAATGTCAAATAATTGATTTTTCCATTGAAACAACAGCTTAATTAGTGTAGATATTGTAAGCACAAAAATGCACAGAAGTGGCAGGTTACTACAGAACTGATATAAAAAGTGTTTTTACCCTGCTGATGAAGTTTTAAAATACTTGCATATATTCAAAGTTCTATAATAAGAAGGAAAAACTTGTAATAGTTTGAATTTTGGAATTTAATCCAGTGGAATGTGAAATTAGCCATGTATATAAATGCTTAATTTTTAATCTGTGGAGTAAATCTGAGAGGCTTGGAAATTTTCAGTGGAATGCGTCCTCTCACCCCTCTGCTTTACTGGCTTCCTTAAAATTTTACTGTCGTATTTGCAGTCAGTCAGGAGGTTATGAAAGCTTCTAAATCCATTAAGTCTAGCTTTTCCATGAAGGATTTTTTTTGTGTGTTGCCATCTTTCCTTTTCCCCCAACATCTTCTCTGATGGCTTTTTTGACAGGAACTTGGGGAGATAAAACCCAAAAGAACACAAGAAATGATAGTTCTGACCTCTCCTATACTTGTTTAATGCAACAGACATTACACCTTAACAATGAGCTTTGGGGCGGGGATGATTTTTTGAGTTAAGATTAGATCATGTGGGCTGTCTTAATCATATGTCTTACGATATAATGGTTAATAGCTACAAGTTATCATATACAACCTAATTTCTTTAGAAGTGGGCAAAAATAAGTCTTCTTAATTTAGACTCGTAAGCAGGAAGAATCTTTTTAAATACTAATTGTTTTAAAATGGCATTCAAAACAACTTGTCTTTCAGAGAAATTAATTCATAGTATAAATCTTAAGTTTAAATCAAACCACATTGTTTTCAATGCTTACAGAGTTTAGATTTTGTCTCTTTTGCAGAACTATGTGGTGTAACAGGAGGAACTGTTACGTCCTTGAAGTATAACTATCTGTTGAGGGTATATTATAGTTTACTAATAAGAACAGTTTACATCTAATCTGGTAGTGCTTTTGTAAACTCAGTAAACTCCAGCAAGCGCATCTTGTGATTTGTTAAACTTCTGGTCATACAATAAAATTGCAGAATCAGCACTGTGCTCAAAAGCTGCTTCTGCATGATGCTATGTTGTGACTGTTTCCTCATGTTGTTTCTCCAGGGTATTGTCTTGAAGCTGCAAAGGGATCAGTCAGGACTGAGACTATAAGAGTTAATGTAACAATGCAAGATTGTATAGGGCAGTAGTTGTGCATTTAAGAACTTAATCCATACATTTTTTGGAGAGTTCAAAGTAATTTATACTGTTCTCTGCTTTTTTCATTGAAGGTGGAAGACAGTTCTTTTATAGTCTTGAATTCAAATACCAGCTTTCACCACTTTTCTCCCCCTAACCATGTTTGCAGAGTGTTCTTAGTTGTATTTTGATAAACTGAAATCAAATTCATGCATTTTGATGGGGGGGAATTTATAATAGTTGACTTTATGCGTCTTTTGGAGTTTTGAAGTTTTCATATGAGACCCTAAAGAATATCTTTGATTTAGTCTTTAAACTCTTTTATAAAAACCATAGTGAGATAGCCTGTTTGTTCTAGCAGGAGTTAGTGAGACCTGAACTTGTGTTTCAAAAAAGCCCGAGTGCTTCTGTTTAGAAAATTCACAAAGAAAATCTTTAAACTTTAAATGAAACATAAAAAAGTGGGTTTCTTTTTACTGTCTCCATGGAGTTGGTTCTTTGTTCTTACATCTCCTATTAAATTGCTTAAATACCTCCTGATGACTTATTCTTTTTCTACTTAACATTAATGTTTTTGAGGTGAATGGTTTCTTGCAACAAACATTATATTGTATTTGTACATAGAATATCTCAGGTCATACAGCACTGCTAGGTATTTCATATAATGCAACGTTTTGGTTCTATGTATTTGCGACGGCAGTCTTTCTTTAGAATGTGTATTTCTTAATCATATGAGGGAAATCAAATGCTTTTATCTTTAAATAAAATTATGGGTTAGAAGCAGACAGGCTTTTTTTTTTAAATATTTTGCAACCATATTTCACAACCATATTTCATATAACTTTTCAGAAATAAGTACTCCAGTGTGTTAGCAAGAAATCTTTTTCCATATAGAATTTCTCTAACTCTTGGTGCATTTATATGTTTTTCTCTTTACAGAAAGTATCAGTGAAAAGTAGCGCTTTTAAAGCTGTTTAAAGCCCAGATAACACATAGAATAATAGAAAATAGGGCTGGTTGGGGCCTCAAGAGGACTTCCAGTTTATCCTTTGCCTTGAGGTATGACCAACTATAAGACAGCAATTCCTGACACTTGTTTGTCTAGTCTAGTGATTCCCAGCTGTGAGGGCCCACCTAGCCAGTGAAATAAATAGGCACCATGGCCAAGGCAAGGACACATAACAGACAATACACAAAATTTGAGTTAATCAGCTCTGGAAGAGCTGTGCTGCCTACATAGGAGAAGTGGGCCAAACAGATCTTAGAGCTCTTGGATCCAGTATGAAACTTTTACAATTTTTTCAATTGGTAGTTTCCTACTGAAAGGTATGTCAACAACGAATCAAACTACTGACCTAACCAGGAACGGAGATTCCTTGAGCTCCCTAGGTAATTTGTCTCAGTTACTCAGAGTCATTATCCTTACCATTAGATTTCTTCCCCTACTGTTGACCCTAAATTTCTTTCCTGCTGATTGCTACTTTGCCCTCAGTGGAAATGCAGAGCAGTCTGTTACTTTTCTGTTTGTAGCAACTTTTTATATATTTCACAAATGTGATCATATCTCCTCTGGTAGATTCTCATAATCTCCTTTCTGTAGACTCAACAGGTCATATTTTTCAGACTTTTGGCCATTCTTGTTGCTGTTCTTTATGAAATTTCTAATGGGTCTTTTTTGAAATACAATGTCCAAAACCAGACACTGTATTCCAAACAAAAGTGTATGGGAAGAACACAAGGGTAACACTGTGTGTCTTGCACAGAACACTTTCCTTGTACAGTCAGTGTCGTGTGTGTTTGGGTTTTTTGTTGTGATATAGCATTATGGACTCATGGTCAGCTTGTGATCTACTTTACCTTCAACACACTTTTTTTGCAGAACCACTTTTGAATCAATCATTTCTCGTTTTGTATTTTGAAGTTGATTAGCTCAGCTATGCATAGTGCTTGTCTTCATCCCCATTGAGTTGTGTTCTGTCTGTATCAGATGCCTCTTATGAATTTTGCATTAGAGTGCTTAAATAAAATGCACAAACAGCCCTTGGAGCAAGAACGAGGATTTGCCTCTAGAGAATATCCTAATCACAGAGCTATTCAGACTTTCTCTTGCTTGTCCATACATTCACGTTCCTGACTGCACAGTCACACAACTTCACTGGTAGGATGCAGAATAATCTTATTCCAGTTTCTGCCCATAACTTGTTTGTTAGGGAAGAGAGAGCTGTGTTCAAATCTCCACAAGCTGAGAAGGGTCTACAACACAGGTCTTGCACCTCCTTGGAAAGACATAACTGCTACACTGCTGTAAGGGAAATGGTTGTGTCCTCTGCTATATTTATTCAATCACTGGAAGCTGTTGGCTGACTTAGAGCACATTTGACAAGAAAGTTAAGATCCTGAAGATACTTAATTAGTAAGAGTCTAATGAAAATAAGTAGATGGGAAGTGGAAAGGGATGGTCCACACTCCTGACTGTGGAAAAGTCTGCTTGCACCTTGTTAACATACTGAGGAGTCCTTACAGGGGATAACCAACCATAGTCATCAAAATAAATTAATTATGAGCTGCGAGTCCTCACAACATCAGACTTCTTTAGGTTCAGCAGAACTGCTTGGTTAACTAAAATGATTACCTCAGGCTTGGTATCTTTTTCATTCCTGTGTTACAATATTTAGAGCTTGGGTTAAGGACTGAGCCCAGAGAATCTCTGGGGTTCTGACCAGATGTGAATATCTACAGTGTAAGTGTTGGACACGTGAAATTGCTTAGATTCAATTTAAAGCAAATGGAAATAAAGGGGTGTCTTTAGGATGTGATGCATCTCATCTTAAATTAGACATTTCAAACGGACCGGATGAATTTCAGAGCCCATTTCTGGCTATGGCCTTAAAAAGAAGATAGAGTGAATGTGTCAGACGTAGAGGTCTGCCTTGTAGTCATCTTGAGCTGGTTAAGATGAATCTCACCCTCAGAGTTCTGGCTTTGAGAGTAGCTCTTCACTATTTGGTCTTGTGAGAATGCCACAGCCACTTTTCCTACTGGCACCGACTTTTATTGTTCTCCATATTTCTTTAGAAGCCTGTTTGTCAATCTGCATCTTTTGCTTATATTTCGATCAATTATTAATTAGAGTATACTCATTTATCCATATCTTTACTATTTAAGACTTACCGCTAGGAACCTGAGCATGTTTCCCTTCTAGTCCAAGGTTATTCCTAGGATTTGATAAATCTTTTATACTAAATTCAGAAAGCCTTCGAAGAATGAGATCTAAAAGAAGACTTTGAAATACAAGCTCTTTCCAGCATGTGGGATTAAGCATACCTATCAACAAAAGTACATTGCAAAGAAAATCTTCACAAGCCATTCACTAATAAGAATGATTAGTGGATATTTTGAGCCAGAAGATAGATGCTCATAGCTGAAGCTAGTCTGATTGCTAGATGAAAAGTTAAAAACACAGGCTTTTTCTACTACTTGTAAACTTAAAAGAATGTAACATTAAGATGCAAAGAAAACTCTATAAACTCAATTTAAGTTGATAATTTCTTTCCACAACGCACACACCATGCCTCTTTTGCCAGATAGCAATGGAAGCTTTTCATTGAACAAGTGCTTTGAATGTCTTCTTCTTTAGGGATAATGGTTTTAACTGAAAGAGGGTAGATTTAGAATTTATGCATTCTGAATTCAGCACTTTCTTGTGTTAAAAGCCTGGATAAATGAGTATTTGTGGAAGATGATGTGTGGTATAGAAATCAAATATATTTTTGCTGAATCAGGCCCTAAGACAGTTTGGGAGCATGGGTTTTGATTCAGCATGCTTTCATTAATTTGGTTAGTCATTGCGATTATGATTCATTTCATTCTGTGTAACCGACTGCTGCACAGTAAGTGACAGCTGAACCATGTATTATCTAACAGCTAGAAAAATAGCATCACTGTCACGTTTAGAAGGCTGAGGATTATACTTTTATTGAACACGTGTTTTGTACTCAAGTCAAAATGCTTCAGGAAAATCTCACTTTTTCTCAAACTACTTGTAGCATTACAGATTTGAAATATCACAGTAAACAATATGAGCTATTTAAAAAGAGGAACTTAATTTAAATTTATGACTAGAATGAAGCTTTTTGTTCTGATAATAATTTATTGGCTTTTTGGATTGGTTTTAAAATTATGTGTGTGGATGCTTTGCTGACAGTCTGATTTACATATATGTGGTGGGGTTGAGGAGCTAAATGTAACTGAATGGGAAATATTTCTCAAGGGCTGATATTACTTCCTTACTAATGTATATCACGTCAGAAGATATTTCAAATGAAGCAGTAATTTTAATTATTCTGCTGAACTTCACCAAAAACATCATGGAGATTCAAAAGTTAGCAGGTTGTAAAGTTAATAAAACCCCAATATGATTGAAAGAAAATTTTATTTTTACCTAGTATCCCACATTTCGTTTTAAAAATTGTATCTTCTGTGTTTAAAAATATGTATTAGAAAATTCAAATACATTTTTTCTGGCCCTGTTTATGGATTATCTGAAAAAATGCTGCAGAGGGTGCTGTGAAGGCACTGAGCCAAGAAAAGGTATTTTCAGGGTAGAGTACAGAGAAAGTACTTGATATCTGAAAGCATTGGATTCTTCTGTCTGCTTGATATCTGAATATGCAGGTGGCCAAAGATGAATGAAATTTAATGGACTGAGCACTGATATACTTTTATATATTATGAATTTATTTAGGTGTGGTTGGAAAATAAGTGTTTTTAGCTACTTTGTAGTATTTATTTGAACACGTCTTCTGGAGAATTTACTGTGTTCTTGTCTAAAATTGGCCTGAGTTATATATATGAAAGGTCTTCATAACACAGAAATTCTCTTCTATAAAAGAAGTTTTTATTTGGGGAAAGGAAAAATAAACATTTAGTTAGATTTTTAACTATTAGTGTTATATTTGTTCTGCACAAACAAAAGTGATTATAACTGTAGAAATTAGGCCATGATCACACTGACACTTATGCTGCAACTTAACTTCTCAGACTTAAGTAACTATTTCTTAACTAAGTAGAATCAGTCATTTGCAAGTAAGAGATTCATTATTTAAACGGCATATGGGTTAAAATAGTGCCTTTGTTTAGACTTCATAATTTTGCCTAATAGTACTTCAAAATAAATAAATACAAAGCATCCACTGAAAGTAGAGTTTTGCTATGGAAGTTGAGTGATGATTCAATAGTTAATAATCAGTTTGGGTTTTTTTAAGTTTTTAACCATTGTGCTTATAAAGAATATACAATATGCTTTGCAAATGACAAAGTTTACTCTTTTAATAAGAAAGGATTTCCTGAAAGTTTACCAATAAATTTCATTAGATCAGTGGGAGATTAAATGAGTAAGGGCATGGTTGTATATTTTTTTTGGTGTTATTATTGAAGTAATTGAATAATACACTCCTAATTTTATTCTTAGCTTAAATGAGAAAGAGTAGTTCAGAATTAGCATTTTTTGCCACTCTTCATAAACACAAAGTTTTTCTTTAACAAGGGCTTAGGAGTGTTTTATTATAGTATACATGAAAAACTTGTCTTTCAAAGGGGATGCGGTTCCTAACACAAGTAAGACTAAGCAATTCCTTAATAATGATGACCTATTTTAAGACAGTTCCTGCCTCTCATTGGCACTGCTGAGTGTTCAGTAAAGCTGCCCACAAGAAAGATGGTCACTTGTGTTAAAAGAGGGAAATTGTCAACAAGTATCTTCTATCTTGGACATAAATAACTTTTATTCAGTATCTATAAAGTTACTGAATGGTTTTATCATGATGTGGAAACAGGTTTATACAAGAGCTCTACTGTGCATTTCCATTGCTTAATATGTTTGGTCATCATTAGTATCTTTTTTAGGGATGATCTGAACATCTGCATAATAGTTTTTATATTTACATTACTGAAAAGTATTCCAGCCTTCATTTCAGTTTAATAAAGTATTTCTTCAAACAATTACTCCGTGCATGAAACAAAGGGAGGAAAGGGTCGTTATTGAACTATTGCCCACCAACCCAATTATTCTTTGCCTTTTAATCCATAATTAGGTTCATAGTGCCATACTAAATGAAAACTTACCTAAGAATTTATACAGAAGATAGATTCATCACTAAAATTTGTATCGTATCTTTTTTTGGTATGGAGTAAGCATTTGTGTTGGGTGTCTGTGTCCAGGTGTTGGGGGTGGGCTGCAGGGGTGGCTTCTGTGAAGACACCGGGAGCTGTCCTCATGTCAGACAGAGCTGGTTTCAGCCAGCTCCAAAAGGGACCTGCTGCTGGCCAAAGCTGAGCCCATCAGCGACACTGGTGGTGTCTGTGATAACGTGTTTAGGAGATGATAAAAAATGCTGCACAGCAGCTGTGAGAGAGAGGAGTGAGAAAAATGTGAAACTACTCTGCAGACACCTAGGTCAGTGAAGAAAGAGGGGGAGGAGGTGCTGTAGCCTGTGGTGAAGATCATGGTGAGGCTGGCTTGTCCCCCTGCAGCCCATGGAGGTTAACAGTGGAGGAGATATCCAGCAGCCTGTGGAGAACCCCACACCAGAGCAGGGGTATGCGCCCTGGAGGGAATTGTGACCTCATGGAGAGCCCACACTGGAGCAGGCTTCTGGCAGGAACTGCAGTCCATGGAGAGAAGCCCACACTGGAGCAGGTTTCCTGGAAGGACCTGTAGCCTGTGGTGAGACCCATGCTGGAGCAGTCCATTCCTGAAGGACTGTACCCCATGGAAGGACCTAGGCTGGAACAGTTCTTGAAGAGCTGCAGCCCATGGGAAGGACCCATGTTGGAGTGGTTCATTAAGGACTGTATCCCATGGGAAGAACACCATGCTGGAGCAGGGGAAACGCGTGAGGAGGAAGGAGTGGCAGAGATGAAGTGTTAGAGACCAACAACAATGTCCATTCCCCATCCATATGTGCTGCTTGGGGGGTGAAGGTAAAAGATTCAGAAGTGAAGTTGAGCCCGGGAAGAAGGAAGGAGTGCAGGGGAAGGTGTTTCTTAGCTTTTTTTTTATGTCCACTGTCCTACCCTGTTATTAATTGGCAATAATTTAAATTAAACTTCCAAAGTGGAATCTGGTTTGCCCATGATAGTAACTGATGGGCCATCTTCTTGTCCTTGTCTTGACCCATGAGCTTTTCCATCTTGTTTTCTGCCATGTCCTGCTGAAGAAGATGAATGAGAGAGTGGCTTGGTGTGTGTCAACCCACCACAGTATTTTGCAAATATATTTACAAAGGCTAACTTGAACCTAGTGACACCACTCTTCCTGGGTTCCCTGTGGAATCAACACAGCAAGAGAAAGAGAGGCTTCTCCAGAAGGCAGCTCTGAGGGGATAAACTCAGCTCCAGAGCCCTGGGTAGTTCTCTGCTGTAAGTGCAGCACAGGCAGCTCCATCGCCACCCCAGCTGCTCCTTCCTGCCTCCATGACACCATCATGGCCCTGTTACAAGTGTCTGATGAACTGTCTGATGAAACTGCTCCAGGGAAGTTAAGCTGATGAAAAGTATGTTCCCCTTTGCCATTTTGGCAGAGCATTCTTTTAATCTACAAAAAGGAACGGATGTGGTTTATTGTAGAGTCCCACAAGTTGCTGAGCTAGCACAGCTGAGGGGCTGGCAGAGATTAGCTGCAGTGCTTTTGGAGTTTCTGGGAGCAATGGCCTTATTCCACCTTTATTTCCAGAGTCTGCAATGACTGGTCATGTTGCAGTCATTGAGAAAAGCAGCAGTCAACACTTAAAAAGTCATTTCTGGTTTTGAATGTGCCGTTTGAGGTCTATGAATGGATGCAGCCAAAATTAGCATTCAGAGCTTTTCTCATGAAGAAAACAAAGAAAATGCTCATAAAATTTTGGTGTGGAGTAACTGGAGGTGGAAGACCATTGCTGGGGTTAGTTCAGGTAGAATTAAGTTTTGTGTCTCTATCAAACAGCATATGCAGGTTTTTTTTTTTCTCAGACGCTTTTAAAACTCTGATTTTCTGATACAATTGAATAATTTATTCAGCTCATAGGAAATGGAAAGAAAGGAGAGAGTAAATATCTTAGGTGAAGCTGGCTAAGTGAATGGGGTCTAGAAAGTTGTGTTGTTGCAATTTCCAATGTGATCTGGGACATAAATAATGAAAGATGTGTAGCAAAGGTCCTAGTTGTAATTGCTGCACACACAAGCTTTTATATTTTCACAGGTGACCAGACACTCTTTTTATTGTGTAAAATAATGGGAGAGCTGCTTTGCACCCGGTATTTTTCTGTGGAGATAAGATCTTCCGATTGTTCAAATTATGTGATGGCTTTGGCTTTAAGTTTGTTTGCAATTTACTTGAAATATAGGCTACACTGATACTTAAAAAAAAAAAAGACATATAAATAATTTTGTTGTAATTTAATCTGTTATTAAAACATCATTTTAAATAGTGAATCCTGTAATTGGCAACCATTATGACTGAATTTCAGTATGCTAGGGTCATGAACTCATGAACTACCGAAAGTTTGCAAGATCACGCAGCAAAACACAAAGTGTGAATTTACCATTGCTACTCCCTACGCCAACATGTAACAAAAAGACAGACATCGCATCAAAGC
The DNA here is from genome assembly GCA_002844005.1 of Limosa lapponica baueri. Lineage (NCBI taxonomy): Eukaryota > Metazoa > Chordata > Aves > Charadriiformes > Scolopacidae > Limosa > Limosa lapponica. Next base: position 505,386 of record KZ505954.1, on the reverse strand, counting down.
ATTTATTTTTTTTCTAACTGTAATAAAAATAATTGATTCTGCTAAGTTATAAACTTGTAGACTTGTGCATCTGATATGCCGCCTCATTGGCTTAATTGAATTTTTTTAAAAAAATGACTGTTTGAGAAATATAGCAATTAAAAATATCACCACGCTAGTAGCAATTTTCTGAATGCCTACCTAGCTGTCTTATTTTTAAGCAATGCTATATTTAGAGGGACATTTCATTCTTTCAAAAGAGAAATAAATCTATCAGGACTAGGACTATTATGTAGGACTATTAAATATTCACATATTTTGTACTACTTGGTTGCTAATATTAGCCCAGTATTCATTAGGAGCTACATTCTACCATTGGTTAGAAAATGTTGTGGTGGTAGTTTTTTTTTTTTAACTCTTGAATTGCTATAAAAGTCATCTTTGATCTGCATTTTGTTGAAAAATAAAACAGCTGTCCCCTTTCTTATGCCTCCCCCTTAGACTGCTGGCAAAAATGACTACAGAAGCAATATTTTAACATGTCAACATATGTTATGCCCCCTAAATGAGTGTGGTGGTCCTCCTTTCAGAATCAAAGCCTGCTCTTCTGAAATGATTTGCTGTCCCCAAATATGAATAAATTATACAATTTTAAAATGTCATATTCACTCAGAAACCAGCAATTTTATTAAAACCAAATTACTTTTCAACATTTTTCTATAAATATCAGACACAAATTTCTGGAGGATATAGTAGGCTTTTACTTTTTCACAGGTTAATATTCAGACTGTCTCAGTGGCTGGTTGAACAAATGTCCAGTGTCTGACTGGATTAGTGACTCCATTACTGGTTTGTGCTGCTGGCTTGAATGCCTGTGTTATCGTAAAATGAAGTACTAAAAGGTCTTTCTTAGTAATGCTGTATTTAAAGAAGATGCACTTGTATTAGATGTTTCTCTCTGTAGAAAATGAGGCTGGAACTTCAATAGAGATATATCTGAGATAATAATGGAATTATTCTGAAAAAAGGAAGATATTATGGAGGACATGTTCATCTTAAACAAGACTTTTTCTATCCAGGAAGTGATATATTTCTTCCAGTGCTCCAAATATGTTTTAAATTATATAAGTGCTGGTTTAATATTTTTAATTTTACTTACATTTAGGTTATACAAGATAGGATTTTCCAATTTCCATAATTTTATATCCATTTTACATAAAAAAAAGTTATGGGAGATGACCATTTAAGTCTGTCAGTCCTATAGATTTTAATACAGATTAATTTTAAATTATACACTTTCCCCAACTCATTTTTCATGGATGGAGCTTGTAAAAAAGTATTTGGGCAAGACCATATCACTGGCAAATAAAACACTTTATTGCCTTTTTGTGATGCTTTCCTGAAAATTTTGTTTCCATAATAAAATGATTGAGCCTGATTTTGGTTTAACTTGCATTCTTTATTCTGTTATAAGTCTACTGATGGTATTAGATCACTTCTGATTTAATCTTATTGTCAAAGAAAAAAAATTAGGCCCATTATTCCTCATCATTTATGTCAAAACCTGTAATGGCTGTGCGGGAGTGAGAGACTACAGACAGCCTCGCTCCTCTCCTGTAGAATTTAAGCAGTGAATTTGTAGTTCCTGAACTGGCGTTGCTGCCTGTGGAAGAGCAGAGAGAACAGCAATCTGAAATGAGGTGTAGTGCCCATCCTGGGGAGATCCTGAAACAAATAATACCCCATTTTGTCACGCTGGAATTGTATTCTTTAGTCTCGTAGGACTTGTACCATTTTCACTTGATACAGACAACCATATCGTATTCTTATAATCACTGTACAGATTTCCAAATTTTCTTATTGTTAATACTGCTTGAGCTGGAGGTGTACATATTGAAATCCTGAATTGTAGGCTGGCTGCTGATATTTTGCAGATGTCTTTATTATTCTTACACAGTAAGGTGTTTTCTGGTAATTTCTTCAAATATTGATAATGTTTTCCCTTCTTAGAAGGGGATAAAGATCATACTGTCTAGTGTTCTACTAGATGTAGATAAGTGGATAAAATCTGTAAAATAAATACAGAGAAGTGAGACAATTTGCCCAGAATGCCCTAGCAAGAGAGTAAAATGACAGCTATCCATTATAACTATTGAAATTAATCAAGCTATTCACTGTACCTGTTTAAAACAAACTTACAAAGCAGTGAAGAAGTTGGCAAGGTTTGTAGTGTCAGCTCTTATTGTATTCACTGTTGCTTCTAGAGTTTTTTCCTTTCTATTTTTTTTTAAAAATCTTAAATACTTCATTAATCTTTTGCATCTTTGGCTACTCTGTACCTGCAGATATTTTTGTGGAACATCAGTTCGTGGAACATGAAGGTTAGCATTTTAATAAACAGTGAAACCAGGGTACATTCCACAAACATGACAAAGCTTTGGGGTTAAAGTTCAAGAATAATCATATGTGTAGCAAGTATTGTGCTTACAATAATAAAAAGTAAGCGAGTTGAAGGAAATTGCAACTTGATATCTACACTTATGACATCATCTTGTATATAGATACAGCTTTAGGTTTTTTATTTGTTTGCAGTAGATAAAGGGAGGACAATAGGGCTTTCAGTGGTTCTCATTCCTTCTTTTTTTACAGTCAGTTAACTAGCCTTTAAGAGCACACTCAGTATTTGAGTTACTTCAATAAGTTTTTATACAATCTTTTTCTGGAATCTAAAAATATTTGAACAGTAATTCTGAATTAAAGCTCAAAGAAAGCTATTTAATTAATAAAGTGCAAAGTAGAAATTATACATGCATTTGTCTAACATTAAAAATTGAAAATGTCCTCTGTATGTGTGTATATATGATTTTTATGAAAAATGTCAATTATTTTTGAAAAATAAGCAATTAAAAGTCAATAAGTTTTGGGGTCTCATTAAGAAAATCTTTCTGATTGAATGTTTTTTACTGTCTGTGTTACACTATAAAACACTTTAGCGCTATTTTATCTGTAGTAGATAATATGTAAAAATAGATGTCTTATGGCCTTGAATTATCTTTGTCCCACTATCTTTCTTGCAGCTCTTTTTAGTGACAAATTCCTATATGTCTGTTGCTAAAGGAATACATCTTCATGGATGCTAACAAAATTAACTCTATAGTTAATTTATCCAGTTTAGTCAAGTAAGAATCAAAGTACAGAAATTTGAAAAGGGCGTATTTAATTAATGTTATTTCTAACAGTTGGCATTTGATAGCTGAAGCTTTTTTTTTTCTTTTTGCGCTGTCAGCTGCACCATTTCAAACTGAAGTGCTGTTTTTAATTTGCTTGTGACAGACAGCCGTGCCAGTCAAAATGCGAAAGCCTGGATGCTCTCAGTTGCTCTTCATTTGCTTATTCACTTTCTTGCTTTGCTACAACCTACTTGTGCTCTCTCAATCTGTCAGACACACTTAAAGGAAGTTGTAGTCTACATTTCCACACTAGTTTTGTTTTCCCAGGTTTCCTTATTTTAATAAGCTGTTTTATCCGATTTTAGTTAGAGCAGATTGATCTAAATTCTCCAGAAGACGGATGGATTGAGTCAAGGCGCCTGTTAGAACAACACCAAAATGCTGAGCATGCAGTGAAATCACCCAGCCCTGTTTCTGACTGGGTGCTGAAGAGGGGCACAAAGCTCTTCTCAGGGCCAGGAAGGAGGTCTGCTACTCTTCATCTCCAGCAGCTGTGTGGGTGTTTCCTGGGCAGAGGTGGAAAGGGAGCTGACCTTAACATTTGTTAGCAAGTTTTGGGATTGTCTGCACTCTCACAAAGAAGGAAGTGATTAGAAACAAGAACAAATCTGATTTAGATTATCCCTTTGCACTCCCAAAATACATTTTCACAGCCTTGAACAAATGTTGCCCCTGAAGCAGCACAAGTAGGTTTTGTTCCTTTCTCTGGGCTTTTAGTAAAAATAGAGCAAATGCGGATCATCCACGAGACTCATATCTTAGTGTGTTCATCTTTGTCTCTCTCTTTCTGCTTCTTTTATTTTCTGTCCTTGAGGAAGGATGTCATTATTGCAAAAAGTTTTCAATGGGAAGGTAGGCTGTTCATTTTTAGGGGCATATGAATTTGAGCTCTGTCTAGTACTTGAAAATAAATAGTTGCAAAACTTGATTTCCAAATTGAGAATGCAGTTCTCGGTACTGAGGATCCAAGAGTTTCTCGGAATACATTTCCCAATATCTTCAGCTTGGTACATTTCCCAGTTCTCTGGATTCAGGTGTGCAACTCAACTTCGAGGGTTTTACTCTGGAATGGAATAAAATTAAAGCGTGTACCAATTTTCTCCAGTTTCCCTGTGCCCTGGTTTCCACAAAAAGGAAGCATCACCGTGTGAATCAGGTGAGAGCCATCGCATGCTATAAAAAATAGCTGATTTTGGTGATTCAGAGGGGAGGGTATCTGGGTCCTGATGTACAATGAAAGATTTGTTTAGGTTCAACCTAGGTCCTATTCTGAATTCCATTACCTGTGGCGTGCATTGCATTGTAGTATCTTCTATCTAGCAGTATCTATAGCAGCAAAATCTGTAGTTTGGCCTGCAGGGATGTTTTTAACCATAGAGTGTTTGATGAGGTGTGTTCTCCCAGGTTATTCTTGTTTGACAGGGAGGTTGCTGAATTTTATACAAGTTATGTTTTCTCATCCTCGTTAGAAAAAGTTGAAGTAGTCTGATCAGGAAATGATTAAAGCATGAATCAGAGTGACAGTGTCCTCATTTGAAAAGAAAAAGTGCAGCCTCCTGGATACTTAAGGTTTTAAAACCACTCTTTGACATCAGTACAACTGTGCCTCCAGGAGAAATGAAGAATCCAGTATGACCCCATGACTGTGCACTTGATAATCATTTCACTCTTAATAATCTAATCCGTCCGTTGTAATGAAGCAATTAGCTTGCTGAGCCCCTAGCTGTAGTCTAATAGTGAATAATGGCATTTATTCTTATTTTAACAGTTTTACTGTTAAAATTATTAGGTGGGGTTTATTTGACCTGTCCTTTCAGGCCTCATACACAGTAGAAAAAAAAATTTTTATAAATCAGGTAATCTGTTGTGAGGACATTTATGATGGATGAATTTAGCTCACTTCCATAAATTTCTTTGGATCAGAAATAAAGGTAATATAACACGGGAGGGGAAAAAAGGGAAAATATAAAGAAAAAAAGGGCAAGGAAAGGAGAAACCACAGCACTAAATCTGTCTGCTATTAGTTCCTCTGGGTTTCATTTGAAGTGATCAAAGTGATCTGTGACAAAGTATTATTCATTCCTGATCTCGTCAGCTAGCTTCAGAATCTTCCCTGTATTTTTCAACTTCTTTTATGGTCTAACATTCCATTTCAATACAGGTTATCTTTTGAGGGCTCTCTGTTTAAAATAGGAATAAAAAATCCTTGTATATTTTTAAATAGGATATGGGAAAGATTTTATTTGATGTGTAATATTTAAGGTTACAATATGTTTATTCTGATTTTGCCAAAACTGGGTAGCACTTCGGTATTTTCTTCATGCACTGTCTCTCTCTCAGACTTCCTTTCACTCTCTCCTCTTTCTTTCTGCAGTGCTTGTTCTTTCTAAGAGCTTTCTATGACACAGGCAGGTTTTGTCCAGTGCAACCATTACTCCGCTTCTACAATGACTTTATTCTTTGTAGGAATAGCACATAGTATCAGACAGATGAGAGAAGGAAGGCAGAAGGAAGAGTGTCTGGGTTTTGTTCAGTCTAACTGCTGAAAGATCCAGGTGGAAACTGACATTAGGAAGTTCTTCAGGGGAGAAAGTCCCTTTTTTGTATGTAGTGTTTTCAAGGTTCTATTTAAGGTTTTATTTATTTTCAAACTCTACCAATAGAATTTCCTACTGCAGCGTACTGTGCAGGAGTACTTCAACTGTGTATGTTCTTGTGGGCTCCTTGGCTTGTTTTCAGATCCTCAGTAAAGTTTAGGTACACTCAAGGCTTCATTAGACCTTCTCAACTTTTTGTTGGGATTTGCATGTTCACTGAGGTAATGAAAAAATCTTTTCAGTTCTCATCAGGATTTTTTTTTTTGACATGTGCTGCTAGATATCTGGATTCTGCTGGGAGAAACCAGAATTTCTGCCAGCTCCTCTCCCCAGCTCCTTGGCAGCCTCGCTGGCAGGCTGGTGGGAAGCTGTATTCTGCATCCTTTGAGTCGTTGAGTCCCTGGTTCTTCAGCACCAGAGACAGCTGGGGCTTCCAGGACCCTTAGTTCTGGGCAGCATGTCAGGTGGCTTGTTTCAAAATCCAGACTCCTGATTAAACTAGGTCAAAACCAGTAATTCCACTTTATGGAAAATTTTTGAATTTTTGGTGTTCATTCTTCCATAAAACAGAGTCACTGATAGGTTTGAACCTTGTATCTTCCTTTCCTTATGTGAATTTTGAATGTTTTTCTGTCTGGATTTTTTTTGGTATTTCAGATGAATCTAACTCCTTTCTCTCTTTTACCTTTTTCTCTTCAGTCAGTTATAGAAAATTGTTACAGAACAATGTTTATGCCTTAAAAGTGCTCTCACAAATATGAATGAAAATATTGAATTATTAAGAGTGTGTGATCTGACATGTTTCTCAGGTAAGAAAAACAATGCAGCCCGGCTAATCTGTACAGTGAGAGATTATTAACTCTTACTATCTCTTTCTTTACTAGGGACTGGAATCTTCTAACTAACTAGTGAAACTACATAAACCAACAAAGTTTACACCCAGAATGGGCGCTCAATGTTAAATTGTTTTTGTTCTATTTATCTATTTGATTAAAATCACTTGCTGAACCAATGCTTCATAACTATATGAATCTGATAGCATAGTGGTCTAAAGCTCTGCCATAAAACCTCTGATATTACCTATATTCTGTAGTGTTTAAATATTCTTTTCTGTGTATTCAGCACAGCCAACAAACAAAATGTACTTCTAATTATTGTTATCACTTAACAAATAGCCTTCTGTTGTCTCATTTAGAACAAGAAAATTGTTTAACTCCTCAGAAAACTAAATTAGTACCATGCTTAGAGAATAATAGAGAACAAATTTAATTGCCTACCTTTCCCTATTCTTCCTTATCTAATTTATATTGTGAGCATTTGGGGGCAGCTCACAGGACTTTTTGTTGTTTTAGAAGTGCATGTCTAGTCTGGCTTGTGCTAAAATTTGTAGTAACTATTTGCCTTTCTGTGAGTTTTGTTAAAATGTAACTGTGACTGACATTCCCCAAAGGAACTCCTCTTAAATATGCCTTTTTGCTTTCATTAATTTTTGGATAACCCAGAAGAGAGCTCATGCTGAGAACATACAAAGAGGCAACAATAAACATTTATAAATGAAACACGAGAACAGTAAATAACACTTAGAACTAACACCAATTTCAACCTTAAATTTCTTTGAAAGCTGCATCTTTGTTAATCAGTTTCTTTAAATATAATTGGAGGTAACTACTAAGTCAGACACATGGTGGATTTTTTTTTTCTTTTCATCACTAGATATTATTCAAAGAGATTAAGATAAAAAGTAAGCAGTATTTTCACACTTTCACCTGGTTTTGAAGTTGGGTTTGGTTTTTTTTTTGGCCACTGTAACCATCAGAATTTGAAAGATTTTGGAACAGTTTTCTAAAAAAGCTTGGGGTCTGAGAATAGCTTCCTTCTGTTTCCTGGTTTATAGCTTCCTCCACCATCTGAATTTCATGTCGGGCTCTTCTCCCAGGACTACTGGTGCACTTCCACAGGCTCAGAAAGCTGCCCTCTTAGTCAGGGGTCAGTTTCTGAAAAAAGAATAGGTAGCTGCACAAGGAGAGGAAAGAGAATAAGAGGAGGAATCTGTCTGAGCTGTTCACAGATAAACAGCTTGGAGAAAAATGGGATTTCTCCTGCAATGTCTTTGGACTTTGCTTCAAATGATGAAGTGTGAGTGCCCTAGTCAGAAAAGTACTTTGGAAGATGCTGATTTATACTAGCTGAGGATGTGGTCTTGCACCTTTATTGTAAGACTAAATTACAGTCTACTTTCAGTACCCATGCCAGCATTGAGGAAATTATAACAATATCCTAGGGAAAACCGGAGGATTTAATTTTCATATTTCCTCCTGTGTTTGTTTAGCATTCCAAATGAAGAAAGCTTGAAGCTTAACTTGTGGGTGAAGCACACTGCTCATCTGCACTAGGGAGAATACAACTACTTCCCTCTCTTTTTCACCATTCTTGCTTCAAGCCTGAATGATTTTATGGCACGTTTTTCCAGAACTGTTTATTCCTTGTTTCAGGCTACAAGTGCAAATCTGTGTGAAAGCATGGAGCGCTACGGTGCTGTTGCTGTTGATAAAATAGCGAATAGAAACTAATTTGCCAAGACTGTTTCTTACAGATAGACATTAATTTTCTTGAAAAAGTTGGTTGTTTTTTTCTGAAGATCCATGAAACTGAGGAGGAATTTTTTCTTAGATTAGAAATAATTTGTGGTGTGGTGATCAGTTTTGATTTTCTGAAAGTTTTTTGTTTCAGTCTCTGTACTTGATATCTATGCCAGACTGAAGACACATAAAGAAATTTGGATCAAACTGGGTTTTTCACCTTTTAGCTTGACACTTTATTCCCATCTTGAAGGCCTTCCTCATTCTAAATAAGAGTTGTACTTTCTGGGGAGGGCTATGTGGCTGGATGGTGCCTAACCATCAAAAGCTTATTGTCCTTAAAGATGAAAAGACTGTCCAGAAGATTTTCAGGGCTTCTGTCTGGAGTAGGATATAGTGATGGAACTGAAAGCATATTCTTTCTGTTCTTTGGAAATTTGGGTTATTTAAATTATCTTTTTTTTTTTTTATCTGTTAGAGAATGACAGGCCATCCAAAGAGTCTGAAGGACTAGAAGATTAGGCCAAAATACAGATAATTTTTGAGAATTCTGAATAAGGAGAAAATTTGAAATTTCCTCGTGTCCTCATTTTGAAAAGCAGGCTCCTTTCCTTCAAGTACAAAGCAGAAGATCACAGAGGACCAGTGGGAAATCTCTGTGTTTCCATCAAAAAGCTTTGCATTCTTAGAGTTTAGTCACTGCCCATTTGTTCCAGACAAGAGAACGAAGAAACAGTGGGTATCAGATCTTTGTCAAAACTTAGCATAATAAAATTTTAGAGGGTTACTTTTTAAGAGTGTGTACTGAAACCAGAGTTCCTATTTAGTTTTGTGTTCATCCGGTGTCTTCTATTTGGTCTGCAGAACATTTAGGAGAGAGGCCACCCAAATGGTTACATGACCATCTATGAGGAATACTTTGTGCCATATTATGCACATATATTTTAAAGGAATTCTCAGCACTTTCCGAGAGAGTTTTAGGGAGGTTGGAGAGTGTGGTGTTTGCTTTTTTTTTTTTCTGAAGTGGCACAGATCAGAAAGTCTGTTGGTAATACAGCCATGTAAAATCACCAAGCACATTTTATCATGTGGTTTTGTTGGTGTTTTTTTGTTTTTTTTTTAATTTACTATAGCTGTGCCCATACTTAGGTCTTGTTTCACACTTTCTTTCTTTCTTACATTATTGACCCAGAGCTCAACACCGCTTAAGCTCTGGCAGATCAGGTCATTGCCAGTTGTGTTTGAATGACTCTGTGGGTCTATACAAAATGCTATTTTGCCACTTCTGGGATCCCTACGGGCGTTTACAGATTAGGTGTGCTGTTGTACTTCGTAAGATTAAGGAACCAGAGAAGCCATTCTGTCTTTACCGCAAATGCAAAATGTGGAAGTTGGGATTGCTTTCCTAGGCTTGCAATAGCTGTGATAAAGGTTTTAGTTTTTCCTCAAATGCTAAAATAATTGTGGATTAAAAATTTTCAATCCATTAGGCTAAATTGTCTCTGGAACAGTAGGACTTACAGTTTGTGTTAAACAGAGGGTCATATTACATTAAATAGTCTTATGTTACAGAGATTTTTATAAGTGATCATTTCCCAAGCTAAGGGTATAAGATGATACAGAAGGCAATCACATCGACTAGTATGCATGCCCAAGATAACTGTGATGGCTAGGAATTTGGTTTAATGTTGCTAGGACAGTGATTTCTGAAGTGTTGAAGAAAATATATGAAAAAGGATATAGCAGAGTCAGAGACTGAAAAATCTAAGGGGTAAGCTAGAGGGCTTTTTTACAGAACATGACACATGCAAAAATGTTATGACATGTCTCAGACTTTGCAGGATATGCTGTGGTAAAGGCCATATAAGAAACTAGTGTTGATGGGACACAAAGAATTAATTCATGAGGCAACATAGTCATAGATGTGTAAATGCCTGCTGAGAAGAAGCTTTCTAATTCTAGACGACTATTTTCATGTTCTGCGGGTAGCTTTACAAGAAGGCACTGCAACTGCAGTGATTTTGCAACCCAAATATGTTTTACATTTTGTAATACCTATCAATCGATCTGTTTACTGGGCATGAGTCATGGAGCTTGCAATGAAGCTTGGTATCAGGTGTGTAACACTAGCGCCTGTTGTTCCACTGGTTGGTGAGGAACAGAATTAAAAATAATGTGAAACCTGTTGGATGAAGCTGGGGATAGAGATATTGATTTGCTTAATTATTTTAAAAACACATTGTATCTGGAATATTATTTGCTATGGAATGATCTTTTATTCAAGAGAAAAGTATAAAACATAGCAGACATATCAGACAAATTGGGGTTTTGCAGAAGAAGCAAGTAAGACTTTGCTTTGATTTGGGGCCGCAGAGGGCTCTCACTAATACAGTAAATGATACAGTCATGTGTACCAAGGAGATTAACAACCTTCAACATCAGGGATGTCATGTGAATGCATCCTTAGACTTTTAATATTTTCACTGCAAATAGTGGTGAAGAAATAAGTCCTATTTTTCAGCTTCCACATGAATATAAAGTACTGAGTTTGCCATGCTCTTGAAAAGATTATGGATAAGTGATGGTAAAATGAGGTTAAGACAGACAAGCTGTTTACCGTGTTGATAAGTATTTGAAATTCTGTACTACCTAATTATTGATTGTTCATTGATAAATGTGCTGGGAAAGAAACAGTTCACTACGCCTTTCCCAGAGTCGTCTGATGTATAACTGGACGTACATATTGCAAAGGTCACAGGCATCAGGAATTGAAATTGTAAAGGAAACTATTGTTTCCCTGATTTGTAGTAACCTGACTTAGTAAGAATACACAGTGGAATACAGGTACTAATCTTTAAATACTAGAGGAGATGTGTCTTTTTCTCCCCCTCCCTGCAAAATGTGAATAATTTCTTTCTGCATTTTTCTAGGTTTTCTGTAAGAGTTGGAACAAAGTCTCATTTGTTCCATCTTGACAGTTAAAGAGGCTGAACCACACTGGTCTTACAATTTATTGCAGAGTGGGGAATGATTTGGATTACCTGTGCACTGTGTATCTCTTCAAATGTATTAAATAACTTGGGTTTTTCCACCTTCTCAATAATACAAAAGACAACCAAAATAATTTTTTTGGTGAATGACAGACTAAATAATTAAAATATACAAACTATCAAATTGGTCCCCCTAGACCCATATCTAGGCTGATATCTTTGACAGTGGCCAGGCATGAATGTTTAGGACAGAGTATCTCAACAGGCATTTTTATACCTATCCTTGTTCAGAAAATGTTTTGCTAGAATCTAGGATTTGCTGAGCGGAGTATTGTACGCACACCACTGAGCACTTTTTAATCCATTCATACCTCTGGTTTCAACACATACTGTGTACCACATTCCCAACTGAATGAATGAAAGCAGTGTGGAGGAAACCCCAAATTTTTAAATTTGCCACTCAATAACTCTAGTAGACACCACATAGCTCTACTATCCTGAGGAAAGTAGCAAAGCCATATCCATCTTGACCACATTCATTGTGTTTGGATGGACTTTGTTATATCCCCCCTCAATTGCTTCTTTTTACAGTTTACACAATCTCAGTTTATTTGAGTTTGATCTTAGACCCTTCAAGTGATCATGTATAGATTTTCTAATATGGACATAATTCTCTGCTTCTGATCACCCTTATTGTCATTCTTGCTAGTTTTTTTGAATAGATTTTATGTTTTCTGAGGGGTGGTAACTAGAACTGAGAGGTTAAAAGACACCATTTTTATCAAGTGATACATTGTGTAATATATTGTCTTTCATAATAAACCCCCAAAGTTACTGCTTTTGCTTTTTTTAACCACAAGTTCTATTTCGTGAAACATAATAACTAATGTATTAGTGAGCTTTATATCTCTAGGTAGAGTTATTTTCTGCATGGGCATTACTTTGTACACACCCACACTGAATATTATCAAACATTTAGTTACCTGTCTGTTCAGTCTTTTAAGATTTCTTACAATTCTTTTCAATCAGCTTCAAATTCCAGTAACTTTGATCCATTGATGAATTTTGTCACCAAAGTTTATTTTGTGTTTATCTAAAACCTTGTGTTTAGATGACAATATCCAAGCTTTGAGAACTGACATTTTAAACTGAGAATGCACTAGATACAGGATTAAACCCATATATTTAATGAAAACTTTTTAATGCTGCATATTAAGGTTTTCTCAGATTTGTTTAGTCCTAAGTAAAATACAAATGGGAATTCCTGTAGTTTGATAATTTTATTAAATCAATAATATCAGGTGTTGATCTGCATATAAATATTACTCACCTGCCTTCTAATATTCCAGTTACTGAACTTAAATCCTTCTGCACCTCAGGACGACAAGAGAGGGTTTTCTTATTATCTGTTTGATTGCAACAGTTATATATGCAAATGTAAGAGTAATTATGAAAAATGTGGTCTAAACATGATTATAACCTTATGTAATAAAAGTGGCCAGAATTGTTCAGAATTATTGTTCAGATTTATTGTAAAGAATTTATAGTTTGCCTTAAAAGGAGTAAAGCAGTGCTAATTGGAACAATTTAGAGAACTGGATATATGTGTATATGGTCATAGTATGAGATTTGTTTACTTAGCTGGAAATCTTGTTAAAATGGTATACGTGACTATAATTTAGATAACAGAACAGATGAAGCACTCTTCTTGCCAGGTGTTAATGTTTTAAAATTTATTGATTTAAATCTGTAATAGCCATTTCCATCTCTGGGTTTTGGTTTGGTTTTTTTTTAACATTTAGAAAATTTGGCATTACAGTGTTTCCTGATAGCTCTGTGAAGCTTATAAAGTACCTACTGTCCTGCATTTGCACTGTGTTCTGTGCATGCAGTGCTTGAAAAATGTACAAGGCCCCTACAAGCCAGAGGATTCCATATAATGCACAGAAATACCTACTGAAGGCTATTTTCTAAGTCTCCCCAATAAGCTTCAATATCCGAGGCACCTTTATAACCAACTATTGAAAACGTAGACATTTTTATTTGTGGGGCATATACACATAAAGATATGGAAGTATTTGAGGCAAAGGGGAGAAATGCCAAGTTTCTACTGGTATACACATATTTAGTACCAAATGTTATAATTAAAAAATAATTGACTGCTGTGCTTTTAAAAGGAAAACTGATAATTTTCTTAATTCCTGTTTTTTTTTAGTTTATAGCTGAATCGAAGATGATTCCCTAGAAGGAATAAATTATTCTTTGGTCACCAAATCCAAACTGTAGCTCTCGGACAAGCATGTCTTAATAGTCCATTTCATAACTATTTTATATGTAGAACTTAATTAGTTTGACTGTATTTTGCTGTCACTTTCCTTATTTGAAAGTGTGCTAGTATATCACTCTCTCCAGAGCCAGAAACCATCCTCTAATCTCCTCCTTAAATAAGCCCCAGCCACTTTATATGTTCTTTCACGTTTTTCGTCTTTCCGTGATATTTGCCTCTACTTTTACTCCATTTTTCCATTTCTCATTTTACTACAATTCAAATGTCATCCTGTTTCTTAACTTAGGCTCCCTCTTCCCTAATCGTCCTCCTAACTCTTCAGGTGTAAGTTCGTCTTTTTTGAAGAGGGATAAACAGGATTGTGTGTGTTGTTCAAGGTGAAGTTTTACGAGGATCAGTGCATTAGCATTAACGCTCCATCCTTTAGCAGAAATGGCTGGACTGCTTCTCTTTCTCCAGTTGCTCTCCTTTGTTATTCTGCAAATTATTTGCCATTCCTAGTCATTCTTTGAGCATGAACACCTTCTGTATACTGGCTTCCTAAATGTGTGATCTTGTACTTACCACAACTGGCTGTAGCAGTTTGAGAAGGGAGCAAGGAGCCAAAAAGAAGCTTGTATACCAGCAAAACACTAATTACAAATGTACTTAACGAGTGATGTGACTTCCCTGCTCTGAAGGATAGATGCCACAGCCGAGGAGCAAAGCTGGGGGTCAGCAGTTCCTCACACAGCCTCCTGTGAGGAGAGATGGCACAGCCCCAGAGGAGGCTGGGCTGGTGAGAGTTGTCTGGATGCAGGGCTGTGGGGGGCCCCTCACCTCACCCCCCGTGTGGAGCTGTGAGGGTGGCCTCCTGGCTGCTCAGAGTTCCCAGGGGTCCCACAACCACCAGCTCCTCTGCCCAAACTCCTCAGTGAACCCTGACCCTGTCATTTATAGGTGTGGGGGGAGAGAATGCCTCATTCTGATTGGCTCATGATGTGCTGGCGATTGATGATTGGCTATTGCTGTGCTCAGCCTGCCCTTCTGGAAGGTTCTTCACAGGCAGGTGGCAGCAGCTGTGTGAGGTTGTGAGGCTTGGTTGCATTCTTGGGGAATGGCTGGAGAATAAGGGCTGTTGCAGTGGTCCCAGCCCTGTGTGATATTGCCACACCTGCTCTCATTCTGCCATTGCTGTGGGTTTTACTTCAGGTCAGTTAGATTTTATCACACCAAATGTTGATCTGCCTGAGTTCTACTGCTGTGCCTAACTTGGTGGTGTCATCAAAAGTATGTGTTGTGTTCTTTTATACATGAGATTTATGACAAATATTAAAAAAATTCTTCCTGAGATAGATTCTAGAGGAACTTTACTATTTATGTTTCTTCAGCTCAATGCTGCTTCTTCTAGTAACATACAATGACATCTTTTTGGGGGCCAGTTCCTGACTGGTTTAATTAATTTCCTTGTGGCATAGCTCAAAAGTTTACTGAAATCTAGACAAATTAAGTCTGGGGTTTTGTTTTGTTTTGTTTTTTGTTGGTTTGTTTGTTTGTTTTCCCCTTGAGAGTTAACTGTTTTTGAAAGAAAAAGATTAGTTGGATTTACTTTTTAACTTTAATTAGTCTGACTTTATCTTGCAACTGCTATGCAGGCGGAAGGGGGAGGCAGGCAGGAGACGGCTGAGAACCCAGTAAACACGGAGTTGCTTTTGCAACCAGAAGGACAGGTAACTTTGCAAAAGTAGTCTGAGCATTTAGAAGCCCAAGCACCACTGGGACATTTAGATCAGACTTCTGCTAGCATAAATAGTGGTATAAAAATGTAATTAACAACTTGTTGTGATGGCAAAACTATGAATGCAGACACGTTTAAACTTTTTTAAGCAGGATGGTATGTTCAGTAGAAAGGACAATTTTCTTCAAATGTAGTTTTTCCTCTTATAATACATATATTTTTAATTAGATTTTTTTGGCTGTATACTGGAATTCTTATCTGTGAATAACATTCCTAATGTAGGCATAGTGTGTGAATTAATGCCCTTTCTTTTGGAGATGTCACCATTCCTCTCCTGCTATCTTCTATGTGACCTTTGCTAGAATATTGCATTCACTTTTAAGGCCCCCTGGTGAGAAGTAAATTGATGGATTAAAAGTTGTTCAGAGAACCACGAAGCCATTTACCTGGAAAAGTACCAAGAATGTGAATTCTTTTATTTTTTCATGTTATTACAGGGTTTAGTGATAGTAAAGGGGGAAGAAAATAGCAGTCTGCACAATTTTAGAAGCACATCAAGGAGAAGCAGTAAATAAAAGTACAAATTCTTAATAAATATATTCTAGGGATGAGGATTTATTAGTCTAGAGGTAATCTATTATAGGGATTACCAGAACTCTTGTTACTTGATTCTTTCAAAACAAGACTAAGCATTGCATCTGTAGATACACAGTAAAGAACAATACTGATGACTTTTGGAACAGTTATTTCCTTTTAGTTTATGATTCTACAGTTCCCAGTATTGACTGAGTGATTTTTATAATGGTCATAAGAACTTTATTATTCTCAGGGATTTCTGTGCAGCATACTACTATTCAGCCCCATACACTTTCCTCAGAAATGCAAACGAAAGAGGCACATCCTGAATACCATATGTTTAAATTGGAACAGCTTCTCTTTTTTTTGAACCTCTTCTTTTGTTTGTTTGTGTATTTGATTTATTTCCTTACATTTTGTTTACTTTTTCTTTTCCTGGCTGTTCTTATTCAGTGGGGAGGTTAATGTCTTACAACTTTTTCCTGGACTTTAGTTCATTTTCTTCACAAAGCTGCTGCTTAAAAAATTCTTCTGGCTTCAGGCCTTGCTTGGCATGCAGTATAGCATCCTTCTGTCAGACAGCCTTTCTTACCTTCTTGGATATCTGTCTGGGTGAAGACATGTTTGGAAGAACTGTAGTGATTGCCAGACGTTTGAACTCAGAAATAGGAAGGAACTGCAAAAGGGTCTCAAAACTACTTGTCTGAGAGTTTCACTAGATAAATTTCCAATCTGGCAGTTTAGGTCAATCTAATTAGAGTATCAGATGGGCTTCTCTCTGGACTTGTGCTTGAACAGGAAAGGAATTTTCAAATTTCCTGTGCTGGCCAGAGTTGACCCTGGCCAGCAGACAAGTACAGCTGATCACTCCCTCCCCTCTCCTGTGGGATGGGGAGAGAAATAAAAGGAAGGTGAGAAGATTTGGGTATCAAGATAAAAACAGTTTAATAGGTGAAGCAAAAGCTACACGTGCAAGCAAAGCAAAGTAATTGTTTCACTGTTTCCCTCTGGCAGGCAGATGTTTAACCAATTTCTGGTAAGCTTGGCCTCAGCACACAGAACAGTTATAGACGATTATAATGCACCACCTGTAAGATGCCTGATCCCAGCAGGGAGCTCAGGAGAAAGAGCCTTTCTATTCTCATTTCAGGTGTCCGGATCAAAACCCGGTATGACTCATAGAAGCTCAGAACTATCATTTCAGACTTGGTTTTGTTCAGCCCAAGTTAGGAGATTCTCCTTGCAGATGAAATGTTTGGAGGATTTGGCTTCTAAAATCCAAGAATTCTCTTTAGTATGTGCGATCTGAAGTTACTCTCAAAGGGTTTTTTTTGGTTTGGTTTCTGTATGATGACCAATGGCACGTGCTTTGTTGAATGTTAAGGCCTTCTTCCAAAGTAAGTTGCTCAGTATGATATCGTCATTTTTTTTTGTCATTTTTTGAAAATATAGCAGTTTTTTTTCTTGCGGCTTTGTTTATGCAAATAGAGAAATCTTTATAGAGGCTGTTAAAGAAATGCAGGATGAAGTAAAACCTGTGATGTAGAATGTCAGGACATATGGCTGAAAAGTGACAAAGTTTTATGCAGTTGAAAACAGTATTTTATAATGGAAAGTGCATTGCCATCTTTGTCTATTAGTAAAGAAGAATATTCGTTAACCTATACCTACCTGAATTAATGTGTGTATACATAATTTTTTTTTTTAAATTATGACATCTTAATTGATGCATTTTCATTTTTTACCATAAAAAATAATTCATGAGGAAGTATGGCACACACATTGCAAAAAATCAAAAATCTACTCTAGAAACTCAGTAAGGTTAGTTTTACGTTTGTTAGGATATCGAGTGTTGTGCTCTCTGTATGAAATATTATGTCTTTGGTACACCGTATGAGAACAGTAGAGGCTAAAGGCAACCCATCATGTGGTTATGCTTTGAAAAATGGCAAAGTGAAAATGACTGTATGGAGTTCCACGTACATGTGGTTAAATGTATCACCTTTCAGAAAATAGAAAAAAGACAAAACAACACCCCTGAAACAAAATCTAAAGTTTCTAAACTTTAAATTCTGGGAATTTTAAGTTAAACTATGTTTTTTTCCCCTTTATGCTCTTCATCATACATAAATTCAGATATCAGGCAAAGGAATTTTGGTAAATAATTCTGCTAAAAATGAATAGAGATTAAAGGTAACATAAAATATAGCACAGTGCAAAATCAGCCAGTAAATTGAAATAAAGTTTGTGTCATTGTCAGAGCAATGCTGTCTTGGAGATATTAGTGGGGGCCAAAATTCATGAAAATGTACTTATTAAAGTAGGAGTGTGACTTAAAAATACAAAGAGAACATATTAAGACAGTAATTCTGTCTTTTTTATTGATTTTATACACTGTAAACAAAAAATTGCTCTATTTTATGGTCTCTGGCAGCACTGGGAGAACTCCAGAACACTCTCAAGTGTAAAAGATTTTTTTTTTAAATTGTAAATATATTTGTGGGAGAATCAGAAGATTGTTGTTTCTGAATGTATACTTCTACTACAAAAGTGTTATGCCTCACATATTACAGAGAATTGATACTTAAATTCATAAAAAGAGAATTTGTGCATTGATGACGTGTTTTTACATCCTGACATTAGTTTTTATTGAGAATAGGTAGGATAGTTTTCTTAACTGTCTATACACGAATTGTTTATGCTTTATATAACATTTTCTTTCATGTTATTAAGGAGTACAAAACAGAGAAGTGGCAAATTCAGTAGTGAGTTAATTTATTTAAGGATGCTGAACAAAGCAGGTATAATCTGATTTGAAGTTAAGAGAGCATCTAGCTTGATTTGTGTAAACATGGAATAAAATAATTGACTTGCTGATTTACTGTATTTATAAAATGTATCGGTGTCATTCTCCATGACGGCTTGTGACTGTATTACTTGTGGTGTGCTTATGTGCACGATGGAGCGCAGATGAGGAACAGTCATTTCCCCGTTGATGGCTCCTGGTTAGGAGGGCAGTGCTGTATCATCTCAGCCGTGATGCACACAGCTTGCCTAAAGCACAGGAAGAACCAGCATTTCCTGCCACATGAATTTTTAGATTTTCTTTCTAAAACTGTATTGAAAAGTTTTTGCGCTAAATCAAAGGATGATCTCAGTTATTTTTTTCTGAGATGGGAACTAGGATTTAACTTTTTAAAGTATATTTAATATGTATATAAAAATTAAGTAACGTTAAGTATCTGATGTTTACTCTGCCTTATATCAGTGTGAAAATAGATTATTTGACTACAATGTGAACATTGTAGCAGTTGGTAAAATGGAAGGCTAAGTATCTGTAGTTCATGGGCCTTTCTGGCTTTGCAGCAAACCAATAACTTTGCCAGATCACAACGTAGTTAATGGTTAGGAAAAATAAACTCAGTTCCCTTCCTTTTTCATTACATTGTGTTGATTTTTCTCAAATAGAATTGTGAAACTAGCCATTTCTCTACTTGATGTTAAAAGAACCTTGAGTTAGCAAGATGTGCTTCTGACCTCATGGTGATGACCTACCCTGTCTGTATATGGTATTACTAACTTGTATTACTTTCCCCTGCCTTTTTTCTGGTTAGTGTTTGAAAATTCTGGTTTGGTGTAGAAGAGGTTGTGATATCTTATATTTCGTACAGCATTTAACACTCAGGAGGCTGCCAGAGTGCAGATTAATAATAATAGACTGGTTCAGCTGCAGTAGAGGAGTGATGTTCTGTCAGTTTTGAGGGGGTGAATGAGTTAAGAAAGCAGTGTAACAGTGTTCAGCTTTATGTTGCTGAAGAGTTAAATTCAAAGTTTTGAGAAGAGAGACCTGGGTCTGCTTAATCCTATGGAAAGGATGACCACAAAAATCTCTTAAAAGCTCTTGATTAAGTGCCAGGGAGAGAAGGCACAATTAAAACTATTAAAAGTGTAAAATGCTAAATAATACTTTTTCCTTAGTAGTATCTGTTAATGTATTCATGCTAGCTAGGGAGTTTTTTAAAAGAAAACTAACTTTCACAACATGTGACAGTCCTTTAGAAGTCCCATTAGGGAAAATAAAAGAATTAGACAGGATGGGCTTTAGCTACCATTGGTAGTTTGATTCTTCTTCCTTTTACTGACAAACACAATAAAGGGAGGGTAAAAGAAAGCAATAGAAGAGATGCACCTTTGTGTTACTTTTTTATTTACAACTCACTGCTGGAGGAACAGAGGCAGAGGATGAAGCCTGGTTAGCCTGAAGTAGTTCAGTCATTGCTTTCAGCTGTCTTACTCGTCGTTAGCTCATGGGGGTGCTGCAGCCATGAGGCTGTGGCTATCAGGGAAGTTTCTGATCTGGTGGTGGCAATAGGAGGGAAACGAAAGAGGAAGAAAAAGGCAAAGAAGAGAAGGAACGGTTGAGACAGGTTTTGAGTCTTGCCTTTATTTTTTTTTTCTGTGATTTACAAGCAGCTGCTTGAGATGCATTTTTAAAAATTTTGGTATTGTTGCGATGTTTCTTAGGATCAGGCCAATGAATGCTTGTTAATATTGTTTCAGTTGTTGGGCTGTTTATGTTGTTTGGTTATTGAGATGAGGGGATGGCAAATTGTCTTTCTGAGTAAATAATCCAACATAGTCCATTCTTCCGTTGGTATTTTTTCCATCATTTAAGGCTAGTTTCTGACATTCTGATTAGTTTACCATTCATCATTAACACATTGTTTTTTAGTGGTAGAAGTATTTTTTGAAATGAAAGCTTTTTTCAGTTGTTAATTCACTTTATCTGCCTCTCATATCTTTTCCTGTCAATATTAATTCTTCTAAGATATTTGACATTGTAAGAGTCCTTATAGTACTTCAATGTGCAAGATTGCTGATTTATTTCAAAAGTAAGATTCCTTCTTGTTCAGCATCTTCATATCCTGAGTTCATGAGGAACGAAGCACAGTGACAGACCAGCAGAGACTTCAAGAAGAACATTTGCAATACAATAACCCAGCTGGTCTTTTAAGTCAAAGTTTAGGTCTCCAGACCTCTTGACAGACTCTTTTGTAAACTAGTGTTTAACTTAGAAAGCCTTTTTTTTTTTTTTTTTAATTTTTTATTTCACCTGCAGTTATCATTGTGGCAGTTAAGATGTCTCTTTAACCTCCTATTCAAGGCAGAGGAAACCGCACGATTGCATTGATATAAGCTTATAAGCTGACCTTTTTCAACCTCGAGGATTTATTTTTATTTCTGTACATGTAAATGAAAAAGAAGAATAAAAAAATGTATAAATTAATTATATATAGTGGAATAATTGCTTACTGAAAGTGCAGTTCAATTTTTTTGCTGATTTCCATTTTGAATTATAAAAATTTTCAAAACAAAAATAAATACATTTTAGTGGAACTAAAAACATTCCACAGAGATTAGTTAATTCAATCAAACATTTAGAGGGGAATAGTTGTGCTGATTGATTGATTTATTTATGATAACTTCTAAATATTCTACTTACTGGTGTCATTGTTTCTAAGTAGTCTTCTGTATTAGATTCATATTGAAAGATCAGTGTATTTGTATGTGATCACTAAATCATCATGAAACGGAGAATGACATGCTATTGTAGGAGAGAATATAAACTTTTTAACCTTATTTTAAAAATATAATACTCATGAAATAATAGTCATTGTTTGACATAGTTAAGATTTTGTTTTTATGTGACATTTAGGCTTTGTCTTCACAAAGAAATTCAGAATTACTGGTCAGTTCTGCTCAAAATGTTTCAAGCTGTCTTAAACAGCATGCATCCTAATAGCACCCAATTAAAATGTTCAGTCGGCGATTTTAAAGCTATGAGGAGCTCCTCCTAAACAGGAGTCGTTATGACCATATGATCTAACTTCTGTATAACAGATTGTAGAATTTTTGTAGGGGTCTGTATTAAAAACTTCAGCTATAAGAGCTAGAAATACTGAGTCTGATACATCTCCCCCTTATTTTTGAATATTAAACTTTGTGATTTGAGGATAAGCAGAATTTGTCTCCTTTGTTGTAAAACTAAAAAGAAATACTGATAATAACTAGTAATCATGCTATTGTCAATGCACATCATATGATTTCTTGTCTTCCAAGTGTGTATTAATGTGTGCACGTAGTTTTTGGTCAACCGAAAAAGTCGTGAAACCTACTCTTTCATAGATTTTGTCCAGATGCACATTTCCTGGGCATGTTTCATTTGCTACTTAATTTAGCCTCCCCTCCCCCCATTATTTTTCATGGTGGGACAACTGTTGGAACTGTAACTCTCTTTTTCCATGAGAAAGGAAGACATCTTTTATGTATTGATTCATTGAAATGCCTTAGATAGCTTCTGTGAGCTTCTGTGAACTGAAGAAGAGGAAATACCTGTTCGATATCCATGAACATAAAGATGATTTTGTATAGTATGCTTTAAAAATACTAAAAATAATATAAATAATTAAAAAATGAAAGTATCTAGTCCACTTGTTTCCGTTGGTGGTAAATCCTTCAAAAAGCAAGTGTTTGGGATGTTATGTTCACTTTGTCACTTAGTGACAGCTTGTTCTGTATTAAGCGAAGAAGGATCAGTGGCATCTGTCAGAAACCACCTGTCATGTTGCTTGTTAGATGTGTTTTGCTTTAGGTAAGAACAATTACAGGAACTGTGTTTGCACATTTCAGTACAAATATTGATTACGCTATTTAATTTTTTTGTACAGCTAGTACATTTTGTAATAAGTTCCAGCAATCACAAAAATTGAACATGCATAGATTTTGCTGTTTCAGCTTTTCAGATGACAAAGCTAAATTGATAATTTGTCTCTTTTTAGACAGTATTTACTTAAGTGAAAATGATAATTACTTTTTTTTTTTTACACTAGTAGTTATCTACCATTTAGCAAAATGGCAAATCTTATTTGTACAGAAGCTTCTTTGAATCCTCATTCAAATGTTTGCTTTTGTCAACTGCATTAAAAATTGTAAGTGAATGGGCAGTGTAATGAATGATGACAGGATAAAATGTAATATAAAAAGCGGAGCTGATACTTGTTTGTGGAATGGGCCATTTCTGTTTGAAATAGAATCAACAGTGATAATAGCAATGAACAATTAATGTGCTACTTTGTCTTAAACAGCCGTGCGTAACTTCAGTAAAGTGAATAATCTCTAAAATTGCTAAGGTTGCTCACAGTCTTGGAACATATGTGAGATCCAGATGTCCAAGAAACATATCTTCTGACATACACCTAACCATCACTATGCAACAAGATACTTGTTCTAAAGCTAAATTTGGGCATTAGCATTTGCACAGAAGTGTCGTAGTGTGAAGACACAGAAGATTCAGTTTGTCATAATACAAAAACAAGTCAGAGAAGTTCCTAAACTCTTAGCACCATCAAAGATACAGCGAACTCAGCTTATGAATACCTTACTTATGGCTTTGAGTCTGTCATGAAACACAGAAAAAGTGGCTATATTTAATTAAAAGCATTTTACATTTTTATAAGGGAATGAGAGAAGGCAGTTATAGAATACAAGCCCAGACAATAGAAGATAATTTTGTAGTGTCATAAGTCTGTGGAGGTTGGAAGTGACCTTCTGAGGTTGTCTAGTGGTCCTGCTTAAAGCAAGATCAAGTAGGTGAAGTTTTTTTGAAACTTGTTGAATTCTGAACATCTCCAAGGATTGAGATTTCACAGTCTGTCTGGCTAACCTCTTCTGGTATGTGACCACCCTCAAAATATGAGATGTTTTCTTTATGCATAGTTGGAATTTCCCATGTTCCAAGTTGTCTGCCACCTCTTGTGTACCTCCAAGCAGAGACCAGCTCCATCTTTTCTGTGCCCCCCGTTAGGCAGTAGACCTCCTGTTGGCCGCCTTCTCTTCTTAAGGACTGCTTAGTCTCTCAGTATCTTTTGTACAACATGTGCTCCAGACCTGTGACCATCTTGGTGGCTCTCTGCTGCACTTGCTTCAGTTTGTCAGTGTTTCTCTTGCACTGGTGAGTCCCAAACTGGACACAGTACTCCAGATGTAGTTTCACAAGTTCTGAGTAGAGGACAGTAATCACTTCTGTCAACCTGTTGGCTAAATTCCTGCTAATGTGGCCCAGGATGTGGTTGGCCTTTGCTGCAAGGCACACTGAGGACTCCCGTTCAGCTTCTCCACTAGGGCTTCCGTGTCTTTTTTCAGCAAAGCTGCTTTCTAACTAGTTGGGCCATGAGTTGCTTCCAAGATGCTGTACTTTCAACTTATTTTTGTTGAAATTCATAATGTTAACTGTTTTCCCAGACCATTTAGGTCTTCTGCATAGCAGCTGTGCCCTCCTTGACAGATATATTGACAAATTTCCCTTGTTCCTTCTCAATTTGGTATCATCCACAAATGTGCTGATGATGGACACCATCTATGTTGTTAATAAAGACAATAAACAGTGTTGGCTTCAGGACTGATCCTGGTGGAACGTCACTAGTTCCTGGCTACCAGTTTGATTTCAATGTCTGACCACTATGTCTTGAGCCTGGCAGTCCAACCAATTTTTCATCCATTTGTCCAGTCCATGTCTTCCCAGTTTGGCTATAAGGATGCCATCGGAGACCGGGTCAAAAGCCTTTACATTCACTTGTCTACACAGCCAGTCCTCTCATCACAGAAGGCAATCAGGTAATTCAGGTGTGTTCATGTTGACCTTCTTGTCCTTCCTGTGCTGAGAAATAGCTTCTAGTAGGATTTGCTCGATAACCTTCCGCCTAGGATGTTTGAGACTCACACTTCCTACAAGAATTAGGTAAAAAGTTTGATAGGACATTAATTATTCCGGCTGTTGAACCTATGATATTATGCAGACAATGCAGAAAACCTCAGAGGCTGACAGGAAAGCAAGGTGGAGAGTCTGGCTCTGTAGCCCCACAGGTACAGACTTCATCTGGGAGTGTAAAAAGGTCTGGATTTCCGTTCTGTTACTTTCATTTCTGGCTGGACAAGCTATTTAAAGATCAATGCCATGTTTATAAAAAGAATGAATCCATTTAATTTGCTTCTGACTTCTCCAAGGATATTCTGGGAAAAAACAATTCATGGTACTACTGCGCATAATTTTAAATGGGTAGAGAAGCCTCAGCCAGGTACCCAAATTCATGGGAGAGACAGAAGTTCAGAACAGCAGTGTCATTTTCCTTCTGTTGGCTAAATATATACGGTTTCTTTGTCTGTTTTTCAAGTGTCTGGGTTCTGTTTTAAGGATACTTAATTCATTAACTGTACTTAATGCATGATTTAGACACTTTAAATAGTTTTCTTGGGGTACTTTTTAGGCCTTGTAAGAATGCAGCACAGTAGTCACTAAATCTTGCCATTAGTGCTTGCCTGTGCAGAGACTTGTCTAAAGTTAAGCATGTTCATGAACATCTGTGGTCTTTGAGCATGACCTTCAATTTATTTCCAGCTCTCTCTTGCTGTGTTTGTGGACTTTGACATAAAAGTGGTGGGAGGGAGTTGTCTGGCGCCTCTGTGCTATCATAATGCAGAGAAATAATAATTTTTGTTGGAAAGCTAACTGGGCAGTTACCTGTTTCTTGAAGGCTGATTTAGACTTGCCCTGTTTAAGACCTGTGTATTTGCTTGCTTGACAGCCATGTGTATCTTGTGGCCACAGCACGTGAATATGTCCTTGATTTAGTAAGAAATATCAAACAGACATGGATAAGATAGTGCTGCTGTTTTTAAATGAGAAACCTGAAAAGTCTAAGGCTATTGCAGTAAGATTTTTGTCTGTGTGCTAACAAGCTCTGAGCTATCAATCATATACAAGGCTAGGAATCGTGGGATTTAATTCCTTCCAAGAATTTTGCCCTTCACTCCTGGAGGACGAATGCTAATGAATTTGTGTTTTGTTTCTTTAAAAAATGACTTCCAGTATCCACCATCAGTTGTTTTATATTTAAAAAGCTATATAACTTTCAAGTAGTCACTGACATTGCAACCAGAATATATATTTAGTTATCATGGAGCTGACTATTTAAGATAAAATATGTTAATTATAACAGTGTCATCACAGATGCCGCTATTCATTTTATAGAAAATAGCTTGCATTTCCTGTCTACTTTAAATTTCACAACAGATAAGAGTACATTGGCCATTCCACAGATATGTTTGCATATCATACATTTTTTTGTTGACCACCTTCTTTAGTAATTCTCTTAAATTCAACTAGTATTTTGGAAAGTGGTTAGCATTTTCCAAAAATTTTTAATGACATTTAAACACATTTAAACTTAAAGTGCTCCTTTTATGGGAGTTTGGATTGAACTCTGAGGTTTTTAAGTAACTGCCAATAAATACAATTATTACACATATTTTAGATGTCACTTTTAATAGTTTTTTAATTATCACTTTTTTTCAAAGCTAGTGTCAGTGAAGCACAGAACGAATGTCCTGTTTTGTTTTAAGAAAGTCTGAGTCCACAATCATTTTCTTTCCTGCTGTGATAATACCTATAATTAATAATACAATGTTTACAGGAATTTTGACATTCATTTGTGGTTTCAGTAACTAGTTTATGTAATGTTTATAGTGAAGTTCCTCCATTTACATCCTGAAACCTTGCACAGGAACAACAGAAGACATCACAAATAGAGTATTATTAGTATCAATCAGTTTGACCACAGTGCTGTGTCATCTGTGGCTGACAATGTTAATTTTGAGTCATAGTCTTCTGGGGTTTTGGCAGGCTTTACAGCAAATTAGAAGTTCTGAAGCATCTTTGTTGGACCTTCTATAGTTTTCAATTTAATGAAGTGTGAAAAAGAGAATTGTTTTTGGTTTTATTTTATACTGTTCCCTCATTTTTAACAATAGATACTGAAGTGCTAATCCCGTTCTGTTCTGCAGAGGTTCTTACGTTGTCCTCATCAACATAGTATCTTTAGTCTTTCAGTCATGCATTAAATGACATGACTAACATCTGTTAGGTTTGGGTTGTTCTCTCACATTCTCTCCCTGGGGGAGGAATTTCATGTGCAGTTAGTTTAACATGGTGGTTTTTATAAATATGTACATTTCTTTGTGTTCATATTAGAAGAGGTGAGATCAGTGCACTTTGCAGCAATAACAAAAGACAAGGTGGTTTAGGAGTCAAGGATTACTGTAGAAAAGCTTTGTCTCCTTTCACGTATATCAAACCCATTATTATTATGCCTAAGGACTGAAATTGTTGACCATGATCTTCATCCTGGACATGTCTGTCGCAAGATGCTGAACTTTTTGAACATAAGAAATGAAACTTTCCACTCAATGCTCTCTTCTTTTAAAAATCAATGCACAGAGTAGAGAACTAGGCTACAGCCCTTATGGTGGAAGAATGTAGATGGGAATTTGATAATGGCTGATAGATTCTTGCTGAGGAATTTTGCCTTACTGTGGTTGACATAGGTAATGGTAATGGCAGCTGATAAATAAGGGCACCCATAAAGGTGAGATGGAATCTCCTGACAAGCTAGGAAAGGAGAAAACAGCTGTAGGTGCTGTATGGTAGGCCATTATCAGGAGGAATTCCAATTCTTAAATATTTGACTGAGTTGACAGTTTGAGGACATACATATGTTCAACAAAATAGGGATACAAACATTTAAAAGCGGTCTCTTCTGCCCATTCACTTCATCTTGTTCAGCTTCCACCAGCTGTTCTTCATTCCTGAAGAGATCTTGTTCAAATAGCGAAACCTTGTTATCGTTGCAAGTGATAAGAATCAGCACATCCAGATGCTAAGCTGGGCTTTGAAGCATCATAGAAAAATCAGGCAAGATTTCTAAAGCCATGATCACTGTAAATCTTGTGCTTATTTGCAAAGATATAAATAAAATTTATTTATAGAATGCCATTTTATTGAAATCAAAAGAACTTGCTATTTCCTTACGAGAACTGTAGAAGAAAGCAGAGTACTTCCATCACTGCTTTCTCTTCTAAGAACATTTTGCAAATCAGTGTTATTCTGCAGCATTGTATTAGCAGTAAAAAGCATTATGTGTAATTAATTAGGTAGCAATTTTGTGTGCTTTTTACAGGTCAGTCTTGAGTGTTTTTATTTTGTACAGAAATGAGGTTGCTTCCACACTTCCACTTTCTAAGAGTTTCTCTTCCAGGTATGATCTTTTCTTTGAGCTGCATTGTAAGCCGCTCTATACAAGTTCTCCAGAAAGTAAGATCCTTTTTCACATAAGTTAGGAGAACCTGCTATTTTCTCCTTCTGAAGCTCAGTATTTTATATTTTTATAGTTTCATCTAGTCTTATTGAATGTAGCCTCTTTTTTTTTTTTTTTTCACAGTGCTACTCTTTTTAGTAACTGCAGTCAATGAGGTAATATTGCAATATTTTTAGCATTGCTTGTATTACTGCTATTATCAGAGATGTTGAATCAAAATAATTTTAGGCATACTGGAAAACTAACTTCTATAGCTTTAGCCATACAAACTACAGAGATTTTTTTGACAATGCATAAACAAAATGTACACGTAAAAAGCCCATATCTTTTTAGATAACATTATTGTTATTTAAATATCAACTGTATATTATATATTTGAAATAACTTTAAATTTGTGTGGTGTTTTTTACTAATTGAAAATATGCTATGTATATAGAATACAACCTTTATTTTTTTCAGTGCGTGTTATTATTTATCCTTTTTAACAAATGTTTCCATAACTAAAAACATGTAATGTTCATTTCAGGTACATCTCACTTTTCAGTTAGATGGTTGTTAATAATACGTGATTAGGACATAACAGATGATGGCTTGCCTTGGAGCAGGATGATCAATTGAAAAAGGCTGTATGTTTGGATTTAACACACATAGGAAAATTTCTGAGTACATAAAAAGAGAAGGGAAGAGTAGTTAAGTAACTTAACTCAGAGGAGGGACCATTATGATCTGACTTAACCCATCACATATGTAGTACAGTGGCTTTGAGCAATTATTGCATCAAGCTCAAGAAAGATTGAAATATAACATATTTAGAAATGTATCCAATATTGACTTAAAATTGTGAAGTTTCACTACTATTGTGAGTAAAATGTTTCAATGTTTAAAAATCCCACCTTTTAAATTTTGCATTTGTGTTCTAATCTTCCCCTCTCCCCACAACTTCTATTCCCTGAGAATAAGTTTTTCAGTGTATACCAATACTGTTCTTTTATATAGGTTAGGAAGCAGGCCTGGGCTTCCAAGCCAGATGGTACTTGTATTCAGTCTTTGTTGTCTTCTCATTCATAGCTGTTTTTTGTGCATCAAGAGGACTGCTTGGTTCAACCATATTAGGCCTGGCTGCAAACTAATATGTATACACTTTGGGTGATCAAGGAGCTAAAGTGGAAGAGAAAATGAACCAAATTCGCAGTCAGAACACTCCCTAAGAGAGTTCATGTCTCCTGCGTACACAGAAATTGATAAGACTGAAATCAAGTTATTGATTTTATTTATCACTTTTCAAATAAGGTTAAAAAATGCTCAACTCAGGTGTCGATGACATTTCCCCAGTCCTTATACCGTTCTTGCCCATCTTTTCTGAACTCTTTAATATTGCAGTTTTGCTGGTCACTCTTTTAATTCCTCTTTTGCTATAGATTGTTTGGAAAGAAAGGTTTAAGTACATTTTTTGAATTTTATACCCCGTTCATGAACTGTGGCATTCAGTTTAGCTACTTAGGTCCTTCTTCTCCTTGTAGTTGGTGTCTCTTTTGAGAGGAAAACAAAGACTATTATTTTCTATATGAAGGCTCAGTTTCAAAATGTGTTATTTCTGCAGCTGTGACAAGCATATCCATCTCTCTGTGCATTTTCTGTTCTCCATCAGGGGCATTTCTGCAAGTAAGAACTCAGCTCTGGCTAAGTATCATGAAATCTTGGGGGAGTAGATCAGATAAGTTAAAAAAATCTGGAATGTTTGATACAGGCAAGCAGTGCCACAGACAGGCCTGACAGGTCTGTCATAGATGAACCTTCTCTGTCTTTGGTGAATGGGGATCATCAGTATTAGTAAGAAGCCATTGTGCTTTCCAAGACACTTGCCCAAAAGTATTAAGCAGTTTTAAATTTTTTTCACTGAATTTCACTGAATTTTTAGAGTTGGAAGGGACCGTTTAGATCATCTAGTCCAACTCCCCTGCTGAAGCAGGATTGCTTAGAGAATGCTACTCAGGACTGCATCCAGGCGGGTCTTGAAAATCTCCAAAGAAGGGGACTCCACAACCTCCCTGGGCAGCCTGTTCCAGTGCTCTGTCACCCTCACTGTGAAGAAGTTTTTTCTCATATTCGAGTGGAACCTCTTATGTTCCAACTTGTGCCCGTAATTTTTCTTGGTTAATACAAGTGTTTACCTGTAGGAGACAGCATTCAGTACCTACAGAGGACTATTGCGGTTTTTTTTCAGGAGTGTGAATGAGAAAAATTTTGAAAGTGGTCACAGATGTTCTGTACCTTGTTTTGATCCTAGAAGCTCAAGGTTAGACTTTCTACTAGTATTTGATTATAATAATAATGAATAAATCAATAAAATAAAATAATATGACAGCCAACAAGGCTTCACTAAGGGCAAATCATGCCTGACAAATCTGGTGGCCTTCTGTGACAGCATTGCAGCACTGGTGGGTAAGGGAAGAGCAACTGACATCATCTGCTTGAGGAATTCTGATGGAATCCATTTTCCGGTTATGCTCTTAGAGATTAGAAAAGAGCCAAAACAGAATACGCTGTTAAAAAGTGAGGATGGTGTGAGTGGAAGAAGAATCAGAGAATTAGAAGTGAATCAGCCCACTTTAATTCTCAGAAAAACAGTGGAAGAAATAAGCAAAGTTCTTGTAAGTATCTAGAAGACAAAAAAGAAATGAATAACAGACAATGTGGATTTATCAAGAAAAAATCATGCCAAAAAATCTAATTTAATTCCGCAACAGGTATCAGGTTCTGTGGACAGAGAAGTGGCAATAGATAACATATCTTGCCTTGAGGAAGGCTTTAATATCATCTTGCAGAACATATTCCCAAGCAAGCCAGGGCAGGTAATACAGAGAAAGCTACTGTAGAATAGTAATACGTACCAAGAGTAATAGTCAGAAGGTTTTACTTAGTATCTGTGGATGGTGTTCTGTCTAAACAGAGAGATGTACCAAATGAAACTTCGCTGAAGTTGTCAAGTGCATTCATTAATGTCCAGAATGATAGAATAAGGAATACTTACAAACATGTTTAAAAAAGAGGTTTAAAATTGTTTTGACAAATTAGAGATATGGTTGAAAATTATTGAATGATATTCAACAAGGACATTATTCAGTAAGTACTATGCTTCGATGTAATCATACATTTAAATTGAAGTTAGCAACTGATTAGGTAGCAATTCCCAAGTGCAGTATCTAGGCTCTAAACTGCCTCTTATGCTGAACATGAACTTTAATTGTCCATGTTGTTATGGAAAGGGTATTTGCCATCATAGGTTGTATAAACATTACTATGAGGCAGTCCTTCACTTCAAATCAGCAACAGTAAATGGCCAGCTGGAAAGTGTCCAGTTTTGAGAACTGCGGCTCAAAATAGTGGTGAATTAGTTGATAGCAGTCCAGGTGAGATCTCTAGAAAACACGCTATGAGGAGATGCTGAGCAAATTTGATATGCTTTAGGACAGAGACTGAGGGGAACTTTAAGATTTTCAAAGGCTGCTGTTTTTCATGCCTGTAATAGATGTTGGGACAAGAAGTACTGAGCTTAAATTGCAGTTTGGGAGATTCAGGCAAGATAGAAGGTAGTAGGTCTAATTTTTATTACACGTTAAGCTATTTAATGCATGTTTTCTCATTTGCCCTTCACATGTGCCTGTGTGTACTGAAACTTATGCTCGGGATAAACAATGATTGATGAGCATAACCATGACTGAAATATGGTGAATTCATCCTTCCATCAGTTAATTTCTGCAGTTTTGAAAACTCTACTCCTTGTGCTGATTTTAGGTAGATTTTTCATGTATGAAGTACA
Organism: Limosa lapponica baueri; assembly: GCA_002844005.1. NCBI lineage: Eukaryota > Metazoa > Chordata > Aves > Charadriiformes > Scolopacidae > Limosa > Limosa lapponica. The sequence goes on along the minus strand of KZ505954.1, from coordinate 473,402 downwards.
TATTTTTCTCTTTCACTGTCTTTTTAAGCAAAAATGCATGTACCTCTTTCCTCAGAAGAAAGGGGTTAGTATTTTCCTTACAAAATAGCAGCATACAAATTCATTAATTTATTGCCTTGAGAATCACTTTTAAACATGTTTTCTGTAGATTGCCTTTACTTCTCATTTATACTACTAGTGTGGATTTAAGAAAAAACTGAATTTACAAAATTTAGTTTCGTATTCCCAATTAGAAATGGATACTAGTGTTGTAGCTCTGCAAAATGTGTTAAATAGTGAGTTTTTCAAGGTTGTTTAGCATGTTCTACATTTAAAATTGTGGGACTATTGTCTGCGCTGCTTTTGATAACACTTTGTGTTTACGAATTTTCATTTATATATAGTGTCTCATGAATGGCAGTTCTATTCATTTTAAATGCACCCTAATTGCAAACAGACATGAATGAATGCTTGTAATTAGCTGGAAATGAGAACAATGAGTGTCTGCATTACAATAAAGGCTCAGGAGTTAAATGATCATCGAAAACTGTGATTCAGAATTCCGTTATTAAACATTTAGAACTTCTCTTCACAGAAGAGTTTGAATAACATATGTTTATGAAGAATGATGTTCACAAAGTATTTCTAAAGGTAGCGTATTCCGTTTATGCCTCCAGTACAGGTGTAGTTTTGCTGGAGGAAGAATGCGAGATCTGAGGGAAATGAAGTCCCTTTTTTATACCCCTGCCTTTCCCCTACAACTGCCTTTAACTTATTGTGGCCAGTCCTAAGTTTCTGAAATCCAAACCCGATCACTCTTACAAGGAAGTAGAGAGTGTTCAAGGTAACATGTATATCAGGGAGAGGGTTCTGGGTTCTTAATTGATTCCTGAATTTATTCCAAGGAAACAGAAAACAAAGGGAGCAAGCTTCAGATTCTTCTTTATAATGCAAGAGATGTTACATCCTTTCAGGAAGTTTAGGTGTTGAGTCAACATTGAAATGTTAATTGTTGAGAGAATAACGCAGTTTAAAAGGTTTAAAGGCTACCACCCTAGATACTTGATTTTGCCTCTGACTGTTGGAAGATTTTTTGCAGCCTGACTATGAAAGTTAATCTTAGGAAAAAATAGAAGAAAGTAAAGAAGTCACACAGAAAAATATAAGACTATTACAGTTTCAGTTATACTTTGTTTATATTTTAAAAAAAATCTGTGTTAAAACTAATCATGGGATTGAAGTTTTTCACCACTTCTGGGAGAGAATTTTGATTTTTACTGAAATGTCTGTACTACTTTCAGGCACCACTGTGATGCATTTTTGAACCAGGAGAAGAATGAAATTAAATGTTTGAACAACTTCTGTTGAATTACTATGTAAAATCTCAGAGGTTAGATTGGGGAATAGTTATACTTGCATGTGAGTAGTTGTCCTTTGAAACCCAGTTAAAGGAGTGTAAATAAGCACAGAATTTACTAACAGTAATACAGTTTTTGTTTGGTTATGGTATCTCATTTTTGGATTCCAGAGTTCTTTCTTGGAGCCTATTTAGAGAGTAGATGTTTTGCTTTCATTGAGCAATGGGGATAGTTACATAGATCAGATTCTCATTTCATTCTTCATTCTCGTTAGAGAGAGATTAAGATATTTTTCCACTGGTTATTAAACCAAGTTGCTGAATAACCTGTAAAAAGTCACTGAAGGGGTTTAACATCCAAAGAGAAAATAAATATATGATATCACTACAGCCTTGAAATTTAGTACAGCCTGATTCATCAATCTGCATTGTACTCTGGAACATCAAATCCAATGGACCCAAAACATCACACTTCTCAAGTTTTAACGTAGCAAGATTTTAGTACGTTGGGTAAAACCACAACTTACTCAACCAGGAAATGTCTGTTAGATTCAGCCACCAGCCAATGCAGAGGTTCGTATGTGGCAGGAGTTAATGAAAATTAATCAAAATTATATAGTTTTCGCTTTTAAAACTATTGGTATTCTCAGCCAAAGCAAGATACTTGGAGAGGCTAAGGAACTCTGATCAGAGACTCTTTGAAAGAAATTTCATTAATTTTTATAACAGATCATTTAAATGCTTTTAAGCTTCTGCTTAGTGTGCAATTTGTGATATAGAAGCTATTTGAAAGAATTTTAGTTCTGGGCCAAAAAAAAATCAAAATTGTTAAAGATTAATCTCAACAATGTGTTCTGGAAAAGTTTTTCTTTCTTTTTTTAGGTGGTATTTCCTTCATTAATTAGACCAGATGAGTTGGTTTCTGTTAAGAATACTTTTACCAAAGTAGTTTGTCTTTTAAGACAGGTAGTATTATTTGAACATCGTTTTTAAAACCTTAAAAGTTGAAACTACCTGTAGAGAGTGGAATGCATGCAAATTTGTCAGTAGTTTCAAATCTGGCTATGTTCCTATTATTGGATTATATTCATCTCCTGAGCATGATGCCTGGTCAGTAGATAAAAATGAGTGTGAGCGATTAAAACACTCCAGTTTAATTGACATCTGTGATAAAGCATTAGAATCACTTTGCTAGCTAGTTGAAAATACTTCTGCCCAACATAAGAAATAAAAATTTCCACAAAAATTACCAATTTAAATAAACTCCTCAGACTAGGAGAGCTGTATTCATACAAGTAGTGCAGGACAAGGGGATGCAGAAAAAGAATCAGAAAAAGTCTAGAAAAATTGGGTGAATTCCAAGTATTATCTAACTTTAATTCACTTTAGAATAAAGATGCAAATAGCAAACAAACCCCAGCAGAGTACTGATCAAAGGAGACAGGTAGACAGAAACAGTAAACCATTCCGTAAAAAAATAAACTGCTACCTTTTATTTCTTAGTGGAACATTGATTCGGGTTTATAAAATCAATGGAAAAGAACATTTCCATTATTGTAAACTGTGTTACTATACCTAGTTACGCAGACAGTTTATAATAATATTCTATTTATCATTCTATCTCTTCCATGCATCAAATGAATCACCAGACAACATCTGTTTTCAAAGAAAACCACTTGTGCTTTTTCATTCAGTAGCATGTAAACTGGGCATTGTGTTTACCTCAGATATCTCATGTAGATAAAGATTGTATCACAGATAGATGAGATTATATCACATTGATTTCCAGTGATTTCCCAGATATAAACAAATAAATTCTGTAGAATACATGAATAGAGAATTCAAAGTAGCTAAAAGTATTCCCATTTATATTTTTATTCAATTAATCTTATTCTCAAAAAAACCACAATGAACCCAGTATTTTATGTTTTACTCTCATAACAGAAGGTCTTTATTGGAATTATTCCCTCAGAAAATATTTTTAAAAATTTCTTTAATAATAGTATAACTTCCACTTCTTAAGATTTATGTGAACAGAAACAGCAAATCAGCAAAAATGTATGATTTGTTGATAAATTGGCTCTTAAACATGGCCATCTATGAAATATGTAATTACATTTTCTGTTCTTTAACAAGAAGATGGCACAGTAAAGTTTGGCTCAGTAAGAATAACACTTTCCTAAATTAAAAAATCTATTTGAATGTCACAAAATTTGTATGGAACAATAGACTCTGCATTACTGTTGTATTTCTCATTTATTTTTCTTCTCCTGGTCTTTCATTTCCTGCTTAAATCTTAGATTCTAATCTTGTTTTCATAGCAGAAGCTGTATTGTGTTTCTTTTTTGGTAGGGAACTTTGATTTTTCTTGCCATTTAATAAGCTGGACTTACTGATGAAGCGCTTATACTGACAATACCGCTGTTTATTATGTGATAGTCATTCAGAGCTTGGTGTATCAGTGGATGCTGGGCATAAGTCTACCCTACAAAGGGGCTCTCTGTAAGGCTGATTTTGAAGAGGCTGAGCACAAGAACAAATTTGTGATATTTGTTATTTCTGTTCCTGTTATTTCCTCTGCAAGCAGTCCTCTAGGATGCACTCTGAAGAAATACGGTTCCATTTCACACAATTAATTGTAACAGTCTGTGAAATACTAACTTACTTTCTGTTGTGTAGTTGTTAAGCTCTTAAATGTATATAATTTTCACCTGGTGAATACCCTATAGCTAATAATGTAATAAAATCCTTATTTAACAGGCAAAATAACATAGCAAGAACAAAGGGATTACTAATGCATTTCAAATTGATTACAGAGTTAAAATGAATTTTTATTTAATTCACCTGCTAACAGCTGAGCCCAATGTTGCATATTTCACTGTAGCAGCTGGTGACAGTACAAGCATCTGGGAAAGCACTTTCTGCAGGAGATGCTTGGAATGCCATCTACTGTTGAAAAAGCAAAAAAAAAAAAAACCCAAAACCTGTAGAAGCAAAAACCTTCACAAAACCTACTTTTTTTGAGTACTTTGTTCTAAAATGAAACTCTACTTATATTGTTACATCTGTATATTTATTACTTGTGAGGCCATCTTTTTTTTTGCAGAATATTTAAATTACATAAAATTCAACTAGTGCTCTGAAAAGGGATTAAATGTGTTTGATTTCAGTGTCCTAGCTTTTTTATCAGTTTTAAATTTGGACTTTCTGTTTTGTTTTCTGATTTCCGTGAGAATTTCAGTTAGTTGCAAAACAGTTTGAAGCGTAAGTAAAGATAAATTCTCATCTTTCCAATATAGAATTGATAGAAATTACATTAAATAAGAAAAGTTGCAATCCAGACACTGCAATAAATATTCCCTAAAAATCCTTATGATTAAAATTTTCATTTAAATGGAATGAAGTATTAAGAGAAAGGCCTTTCTCTGAAAAAAAAAAACCAACACAAACCCCAACAATCCCCAAACCTTTTTTTTTTTTCTCTTTTAATAAAAGGAAGTGTAGCACAACAACTAAAATGGAATTTGATTATGTGTTACTGAAGTTCACTCTCATAAAATTCTGCGTGGAAACTACAGATTTACTCAAGCTTGATTAGTCTTGTAAACCTGTATGTTACATTGGGATATATTTATCTAAGATCTTACCTAAGTGCTATTCCAGCACTCCTATGGTGAAACCTGATTTTTTTTAAAGTAACATTAGGTGTAAGAGTAGAGTGTTTGCTTAAGGATTGTACTGGAAGGAAATTTTCTTTCCAACTGACTGTTTGTTAAACTGTTCTTAAAAACATAGGAAAACAAATAAACAAAATCAAAACCTGGCTAAATTCAAAGTAACCACAGTTAAAAAGTAAAAGCTAATTACAATTTTCTTCAATTTTATTTAAAAATAGATAAATTCAAATGAATCCTATTTGTCAAAAATTATTCTTTGTTATGAGATTGTGTTGTAGTAGTATATGCAACTCAAGCATTTTTCAACCCAAATGTCACTTGAGACTTGCTATGAGGTCCTCATAATTGCACAGAATTGCATTTAGTGACAAATCGTACGTGATAATTGGGCAATTTTTGCCTGTGTCCCTTCTTTGAAAATCAGAGGAAAGTCCAGGATTTTTTTCTGATTTGACTCCTGCTATTTTAGCTTGAATATTTTTTTTTTTCTGTAAATCACCTGCCTGAAATATCTACGTATCTGCAGGATTCATAAAAGTATCATTTATTAAACCGGAGAGAAAAAATTAAGCCCAAATAATCCTAGATCTTTTTTCAATGAACTTAAATGTACATGTTTTTAAAGCTTAACCAGCTAAAATTTTGTTAGCAAAGTTTGGAACACCGTGAACATCCTGAGTGAAGGCGCTTACTGCTTATGTATAGGCCTTGAAGAAGTGTCAGGCTCCCGTGTGAAGCTTTTCATCCTGTATGTAGCACGAGCACTGAGATTATAGAGAAATTGGGGCTTTTCAGACTGTGTGAGAGAGATGTTAGTGTGACCAAAGACACTGCAGGACAAACGATTAAACTATTTTCTCACAATGCAGCTTCTTAAAGAGAAGAAAACTCATATTTGTAGGAATATAGCCTTTTTTTGTCTAGAAAGGAGTCCACTAACAGAATAAACCCATTAAATTCAAGGAGGTATTTACCTGTACCTCAGGTCCTTGAAGTTGGATTTGGAAATTCATTCTAGTGAAGAATTATATAATACTAGCTGCTCTTTAAATGAGCCAATAGAAACTGAATAGGTAAACTTCTATTAAATATTTACTAAGGCTCAAGGACTCCTTAAAACTTGCTTGGTTTTTCTAACTTTTTTCCTAACTGCTGTCCTTGACAGCCTTCATATGCATTGACTGGATATTTGTTTTGTTCTTACTGCATTTCTAACAGAGGCTAATTTTTGATTTTACATGTTGCAAGTTAGCTGGTCTGATCTTGCAGCTGTTACGTATGGCATCAGAAGTGAAAGGTAATGGATAATTTATCCAGAGCAGATCAAACTGGTGAAGCTCTTAGTTCAAGAAAGTTGGTAATGTGACAACCCGAAAAAAACTTCTGGAACTTAGATTGGAAGACACTTCTTTGCTGAATATATTTGCTTATGTTAATATTGTCTATACAGGATGAATAATGCTACTGTCTTCTAGCTATTTTTATTGCCTTCCGTGACAACTTTGCTTGATCCAAGGCTTTCTATTAATTACTGCTTTATAATTCTTGTTTTCCTGGTTTTTGCACGTGCCTTGTTCTGCCGGCAGACACAAGATACCCAAGTGCGAAGCAGCTGGTATATTCCACATGGCAACCAATTATAATGCTGACGGTTACAAATTCCCACTTACCCTGCGATAACCAAAATACACTTTTGTTTGCTAAATACAGGAAAAAGCCACAGTAGCTCATTTGAAACGATGTGGTAGGTTTGGACAAACGCTAGATTTTTAACATTGACCTTTTAATATCACCTCCCTGGTCAAGGCCTCCTGCTTGCAGTTTTGGATAACCTTCAAAAGAGAGCATTGATCCATGAATTAATTATTGGAACTGCACTGGCTACCATTCAGTGTAGTACTTATTAGTTGTACTACAGTCATTTTCTCATGGGCTGATTTGTGATTTTGACACTCATTTTATGGTTTTACTATCAACACCGTAACAGAAAGGAAAAAGTCTGCCCAAACTAGGACATGTTTGAAAAGTGTGAGAGCTTTAATTTGTAGAACACAGTGTCTCTATCTCTTTCTCCAGAAACAAATAATAGGAAACATTTTTGCCCTGAAGAGTTCATATCCTAAGATAAGCAGAGTCTGATTTATTGTGCTGGTTCTGAAATCACCAAAACATTCTGTCAGTCTCTTCAGTTTTAGATTTGAAAGTCCAGGGCTGTTGGGCACTATGCTTTCGGTTGCAGTGAACCACATTTTAGTATATATTTTCTAAAAATATTAGTGAAAAAAATTTCACACTGAGACTTGTTTGTTTGGAACCTTTGATAAAACCATCCTGTTTCTATCATCTAAATGTCAGAGTTGTCTTAATCTTACAGAATTTATTATGTTTATGGGTGATGTTCATCCAAGGTTCATGCAGGGAGCTCATTCAGCCTCGACTATTATTATGCAGGAACATGTATAGGTCTGTGTTTTTCCTAAAGTATGTATGGTACTTTCTTGTTTCTCTTGTATCTTTAACATCACTTCAGCTTGGACTTCAGGGATGTTTAACCTTTTCAGCTTGGATTTAGATAGGTTTTAAATTTATTCTGTGATACAGGTATTGTTTCTAGCCAGAGTACCCAACTTCTCCACCTGCTTGTTCAGAAATATCCAATTTTCTCTCAGCTACTGATCTTGAAGGTGGTTTTTTTTTTATGGAAACTGCTGATACTGTTTTTTTTACAAACAGGTCAAAATTAGAAAAATCACCTACACACTTCTTCAGGAAAATCTTTCCTTTGAAAAGACATTACTTTATTATCCAAAATGTGATCCTTCCTAATGCAAATACCTATACTCTCTAAATCAATAAAAAAAAATGGACCAGTCATATAAAAGAAAGACTTTAATTTTGATCAAAAATAATTAAGGTGAATGTTCTTATAGCATCAATAGGATAATCAATGCAGAGAATCAATTCAGTTAATACGTAATTATTTTAGTTATCCAATTGACATGGCATTTATATTTAAATAATCTCCTTAAATAATCTCCTTTAATAATCTCCTTAAATCTCTTTTCTTGAAGTTAAACATACTTGCATAGTTTAGCTTAATTAATCTGTAGAGGTGCTCTCTTTCAAGGAAGTAGCTGATTTTACACATATTTCACTGTGTGACTGTGTTAACTCCACTGTTTTGTCAAGAGTAGGTGCAAAGTTTTATATATCGTGTATGTGTCATATATCTTGACTTCCAACGTGTGAGCAGATAGTCACTGCATGCTAATCCTTTTTTAAAAGTTTGCCACTTGGTGCAGGGCATATATATCATTGGGATACTGTTACAAAGATTTAGAAAACAAAAAGAAAAAAGTCCACAGCAGGCAGTCTAGGGAAATGGATTAATGGACCTTGCACCCTAAGACAGGGTGCTGGAAACCTCTGAATGTGGCTGGAGCTGATAATCTTCCCTCTTTTTCAGAACAGTCCCTAGTTAGACCAAGGGAACAACCACCACAGTGTTTTAGATGTAGTTAGTTGGTTAGATGTAGTTAGTTATATATATATATAGTTACAGTTACTTAAGGTATAGATATAGTAGCACTCTGAATGCCATTTTTGGTGAGAGAGTGGGAGGCAAGGGAAAAGGAGAGAGGAAGGGGGGATAGAATTTTATCATTGTTTTTAAAAATCCTATTTTATTTTCAGTGTCATTTTCCAAGTTAAATTGAGGAGGAAGTTTTTCTACATTAAAAAATATTGTTGATAGTAAATATTTCTAAAAGGTTATGATGTTCATGTACTATGAGAGTATATAGATTTCTGAGAAAGACTTATTATTAAGTCGTAATAAAACTTAATAAAGAACTTAATAAAAATGTTCTAAAAGTGCTGAAGACTGAAATAACTTGCTTCTGCTTTCCTTACCAGCTTCCCATGTAGTCTTCAGCCCAGTTCGAGTTAGGTAATGCTATATTTTTTCTTAAAGATTGAAGTATTAGTTCAGTAATTGCATTTTTAATTTGTGGAAAGTCTTATGCAGGGATTCAACAGTGATCTCCTTTTTTCTCTTTTCCTTCAATGTGTAATCAGAGTTTTAGAAGGGAAGTGATGAGCCACAAAATGCAGAACTCCCAGCTTGTTGATACTTGGTTAAACATTTCCAATGGCAAGAGTAATTTCTTCTCCTTTGTAAGCATGGCAAGGATTTACCTGTTACTTGAAGTTTTTACAGACTTTGACAAACATTTGGTAAGCAGCATGTATTACCGCAAAACATGAACAATTTTTTTCATCTGGAGTATGTTAGACACCTACACAATTTAGTGTATTAAGGTAATTTAAGTTGGGGTTTTTTTATCTGCTTTTGAATTTTTGTGGAAGTGTTTTCACTAAGGATGAAGTATGTGTGCCTTGAAAGATGCAGGTCTCTGCCTTTCAGATGGGTTAGAACTTCTTTGGTCAGGTGATGGAAGCATCAGCTTGTTAAGCATGGCTTTAAAAATATCTCCTTGATAGGCATTTGTTAGTAATAGACTTTTCATAAAATTTTTCACTGTTACAGCAACTATCACAAGCATCACAAACACAGAGAGACCCTCTTTTTACTACTTAAAGGACTTGACTTCTACATAATCCTTTTTCCTTCTCAGTATACGCTATAGTGTGGTATAGTCACAGTAGTCCTGTGAATCGGTAGTATCTCCATTTTTAGACTCTGTGCAAGAATTAGCAGTATCTAACTTAAAATCCATAAACTGAATTTATAGTTTGCTTTTCACTAGGTTTGCATTGAGAAGACATTTGCTAATTATCAAATTATTTTGGAATATTTGAAATCTGCTAATAATTGGAGACAGTTATTAGAGAGAGAGAGAGAATACTGTCTTCCCTTCAAAGATTGTGTGTTGGCATCTTGACTCTTACGAGAGCTGCTGGCTCTGTACCGTCATCTGGTCTAGTGGGGTCTGGAATGCAAAGAAGAACAAATCCAAATTCTGAGGATAGTATTTAGTTTAATTCACTTATAATATATGTGGATGTCAAGTATTTAGCATTCATGTTGTTTTTATTTGAAAGATAGAAGCTCAATAGATTGTTTTATGTGTATAACTAGAAATATATATTTGAGAAAATTATTTGTTGCTGTCTTCTCTCAACCATTTTCCACTTTACTGTGAACACGGCTGGAGGTCAATGTCAGTATTGCATCTGTAGAGGAAGCAAAATGTGAAGATTCTTTTTATAGGTCTGAGACTATCCCTTATTCTTCCTATATGATTTGCTTTAGGCAAACCAGATAGTTCTGCATGTTAATATTTAATCTCATCTTAATTCTTAATCAAGTTTAGTGTAACATGCATTGCTCACTGAGACTACTGTACTACTTTGGTTTTTGGGTGATTAGGCTCTATGTTCTCTAAACTTAAAAAATTTCCTACAAGTGTCCCACTCTCTGGACTTCATAGGCAATATATTTAATAAAAATAGCTACTGTAGAAGCATCAACAACTTCATTAAATTCATACCAGCAACATCTATTACAACATTAATTGTAATAACAAATACATATTTAAATGTTTGTGGATGAGGGAAATCAGAATCCCAAACAAAAGATTGAGTTATATTTCCAATCCTCTCAGCTTCAGCAAAAGGGCTAGAAAAAGCTTCCATCCTAGTCTATCCTCTTCTAACCATCTCACTGTGCTGGTTAGGAGATAAGGAAGGCATAGAAAGCTAGTGAGCAAAGGACTGGAAGTATGAGCCTGTAACATTTTTAAGTGAAACTGATATAGAGTGTTGCATGGTTTATGTTCAACTCAGTGTTTCTATAAGACATTAGGTACACCCATACTATTCCTTCAGATCAGATCTCCTTGTGCTTGTAGGTCTGTGGATGGCAAAGTTGTTAATCTTGAGAGCACTGTTGGGTTTGAGATCGATATTAAGATGTTTATTTCTGCCAAATTGCTGATTTTGAAATCTGGATTTCCCCAAGCTTCACTGGAGAAGAACTAGACACCTGTTTCATTTCAGGTGTCTAGGAGGTCTAGAGTGTGCTTTACTCTCTAGAGTAAATTTACTTACTTGGATTTAGGCACCTGAATTCTGCCCACATGTTTTTGTGGCTACATATCCAAGTATGTAGAAGTAAAGAGATCTTAGAGTGTTTGTTGGTTTACCTGTGAGCAGCACATCTTTTGGGAAGAATGCCTTATGGTTTTGGCATAGTAGATTTTAGAGAGGCAATAGATTGAAGAATAGTAAAGTACTAGGAGTTTAAAGGGCCAAGAAAATCTTGTATAATAACGTTGTCCCTACCTTTTCTCCTGCTTCCCTTTTTCTTCTCTTCCCTCGTCTTTCTGTTCTGTTCTCTTATTCTTTCTCTGTGCCAGTGGGACTAGCCATAATTGAGGAAATTTTTAGTATGTGGAGAGGTTCTAACATAAAAGCGTTCACTGAGAATTGAGATCTAACCTAATGATGCTAGCTCTTGGAAAAGATCAAAGGGGTCTTGCAGAATAACACAAGAGGAATGGTGCTATGAATGTTTCAAAGGGCAGAGATTCCTGATGACAAAGTGCATGGTGCAAAAATTCTTTATTGTTGTCAAGTAGAAAAAACCTGGCTTGTTTTCTGTTGAAGCAGTATATGGAGTTGTGATCTGTGCAGAACAATTGTGATAGAAGCTTCAGACTCTTCTAACATTTTAGAATTAATTCGGTGCTTGTGCAGTGTTGAGTGAGTTCCTATAATGACAGAAATAATCAAAATTAAAAGTAAGTGGTAAAGTATTTATTCTGCACTGTTAGTATGCATTGTCCCAGTCACTGTTATCAGACACATTATTTGCAGCCTGTTGTTGGTTTTAGTAATTAGATACCAGTTGGAAGTTGTTTCTAGTGAATAGCTAGATCTGGCATTACTCTTGGCAGAGTTTTGAGAGGATAAGAGTGAAAAGATGTAGGGAGGTAAAATGAAGACAGGTAGTCTGGAAGAAGCAGAATGCAGTTGGGTTGCTTGGGGGTTTTCAGTTGGTTTGTTGAGTAAATGGAGGCTTGGGATTTTTTTTGACCTGTCAGTCCACTTTAAGCAATTATTACTTGCTGATTTTTGAAAGAAGGGGAGAAAACAATGCATATATATGGGAGCACATTATCTAGTAAAACACAAAGCAGTTTTTATAACTAAAGGAAATTAAACTGTATGTGTGTATGTCAACAGGGTTTAGGAATCTGGAGTCTCTTCAATCCATTTTTTGTCTAGAAAAAGCTATTTAAACCACAGCAGTGTTAAAAACACATTATCTGTATTTTATCTAATATGTCATTATTTCTATCAGTTTCTACAACTTCCACTCCTAATTACATCTGATTGAAGAGTCTTTTGGAAAGAAAGTAGCAGGCATTAGCTTGTGGTTTGCTGGTTTAGATACAGAATCTCTGTCGTCTCTGACCTTGAAAGATAAATAGCTGTGCTGTTCACCTGAAGGGTCAAGGCCTGTTGGTCCACAACATCAATATTAGTTTAAATTCATACGGTAGAATTGTTTTTTTTTTTTCAATAGAGTTTTTCATAATTTCTTTTCAAATTGTATCTTGCCCTCCATGTTTGTTATAAAGTCAAGGAAGATTGTTGCCTAGTCCAGGGACTGAAGGATGTATGGAGAGTGCTCAAGGAGTGCGTCACAATTATATAATAATGGAAGCTGTTGTCCTCACGTAACTGCAGTGTTGGAAAGTGTATAGTGGATGAGACACAGAATTGTAGGAGGAGAAAAAATTATTTCATAGGAGATATATTTGAATTGTGGGGTCAAATGATATTCTGACGTAGAACACAGCGTTCCTATAAAATGCTGAGAAAATAATTTTAAATGCGGGTTTTCAAATTATCTTCTAAAGGGCAATGTTTTTTATTAATGGTGCTAAACTAAAGATCTGATTGTAAGATTTAAAATATACCAAGGATTTGCAGATGCAATTGAAGTCACCAAACATACACTGTTATGTTAAGATGCTAGATCCTGTTGAAAAAAAGATTTCAAATAGCATACTCAGCATTAGTGTGCACTGTTGCAATTTTGGTCTTTCTCTATTATAATCTCAGTTCCATACGTGAAAAAGAATTGACCATGGTCACTATCCAAAGGAAAGGTGTCGATAATAATCTGATTACGTGAAGTGCTTCGATTTCCTTTGTTCGATTCAATAGAAAAAATTCACAGTGAAGTAATAACTTAAAAGTGTCCAGTAAATATGTTCCGGAGTCATGTACAGAGAGGAATATAAGGAACCGTGGACTAGCTGCATATTCAGTTTTCTTTGTCCAGTTGCCAGGGAGGTGATATTTACACTGTCTAGCTCTAGGCATGTGATTTAGGAACTCTGAATCATTGTCTAGGAGTGCTTCCTTCTCACAGTTATATAGAGCTTTTAGGCTCTTACTGTTGACTGTTGAGAGATCTGAATTAAATGTCCTAAGCTGCCCAGTGAAAAAAGTATGAAAATGCTTTGATTTCCTGCCCCTCCCACTCCTTGCCCTTTGAATTTCCTTTCTCAAAAATCTAGTCTGGAATCTCTTGGTTAAAGATAATATTACGATTAAGATGCATGGTAGAGTGGAATTGTGACTGCATGATAAATTTTTATTTTCGTATTTCTTAACTTTGGAGTATATCTGCTTTTTCTTTTTTCCTTCTTTTATTTTTTTTTTGGTACTGCAACATTTCTTTGTATATAAATTTCTAAAGTGCTGAAGAGGCAAAACCATGCTAGAAGACTCTGTGCTGCATGTTCAGTTTTTTTGTAGTCAATTTTGGAAAATTTTTAGTGTGTCTTAGTGTCCACTTATTTAGATCTTTAGTCACTGAACCCTGTTTGTAGAGAGATTCACTGTGGTATCGTATGAAGATGAGCATCTATTTTGGTGAGTTTTACTTTTCTGTCCAATGTTAAGCATCTGCTTGAACTGGGAGCCTGCACTCCCTGTTTACTTAGGTAAGAGGGTATTCATAGAGACATTCAGAGTATCTATTTAGGAAACTTTTTGGGTTTTTTGAAAGTATACGGAAGCTAGATCCTAACTCAGTATTTAAGACACATATCTGCAATTGGAAGATGTAAATATCCCTGTGAGTGTGTGTCTCCATTCTTGGGTTTGGTGGAGAGGAATTGCATAAAGCATCGTCTTGCTCACTCAAATTAAAGCGTGTATTTCAGATTTTCCAATATTTTCCAAATTTTTCAATATCTTCCTAAAGACAATGGACAAATATTAATCAGTACTATGCAGACAGTGTGTGTGTATTATCTAATTATTTTATTAGCAAGTCCTAGTAAATTTTACTCAGAGTAAAATTCCTTATCTTTCCTTCCTTAGATTTTAGAGTTACGTTGTTTGCAGAGCCCGACATCCTTTAATCTCTTAATTCAGGATATTACATTTTAAATAGCATGTTACATGTTATAAATTCACCTTGAATTATGACAGGTAATATGGTTGTAAATAAAAATTAAAAAAATAGGTTATAGTTAACATAATCAAATGCAAATCCTTTGCATTTGTAGCTAAATGTATTGCTGGGAATGTTCTAACATGATACTCTGTCCAAAGAATTGGAAGCCAGTTAAAGAACGTTAGAGACTTCATTTTGTAACTAAAACTTTTAGATACTTGGCATTCCCCATTTTTAATACTAAATGGAAGTAAGCACAGAATACGACTTAATATAATTATACAACAAATATTAAATTCATTCCTTTTAACTTAAAAGTAAGAACTTTCTCCTGCCCATTTAGTAGAGATTATAGAACTTCAGGGTAGTTGTTTTACAGTATGTTGCACTCAGTTGTGCAAACTTATCTTTTTAGGGTCAAAGAAGAGCAAAAACCACAGCCGACACAGTAAGTAAAATATCTTAAAACTGCAGTAGGCTTGACTTTTCTACCTTTGCCATGTTCTGCTTTCTGCACCTTTGATGGTATTAGCTTTCACTAATACCTGATAGGCTGCAGGTAGTTTGTCATCTGCTTCCTGACTGGCTTGTAAGAGAGCTGCCTGCAGCTTCTTACTTCATCCACGTTAGCTGGATGTAGGTTCTTGCTGTCTGCTTGTGAACTGTAAAACTTTATTTCCCTTACACCCTTAGTGGCTGACTTAGTATTGCAGTTAACATTCCCATTGGCTATAGCTTTTCCGCCTGTATATTTCTATTAGCACTGGATAAGAAAACATTTAAACTAGTGTGGTTTTATTGGTTATTCAGTCACATTATTTGCTTATTTAAACAGGTGGTTTCCCTTTAGTGGGATCACTGAGCTGGTAAATAACGTTCTTCAACCACAGCAAAAACAGCAAAATGAAAAGGAGCCCCAGACGTAAGTAAGCTGCTCTCTGTAGACTAAGTAATATCTGTGTAGCGTTAAAACATACTGGAGAGTATGTTTAAAATAATTGTCCATTCAGAATATCCTGCTGAGGGCATTTTACAAGCTTGACACCGTTTGCTTTCGAACCCCTCATTTGCAAAGGGAAAACTGAAAACCAGGTTGTACTCTCCTTATGGGTAACTTAAGTGATTACATTAGAATACAGTCTGAGGAGTTACTACTACTCCATTTGCTTTTTTTTTTTTTCTGCAAATGCTCCATACGTGAAACTCCCAGTTAAGTGATGTCTTTTCTGTGCATGAGGAGCTGGAATGATAAAACATGTAGTGTTATATATATAGCATGTCTATGCACATGCATGGTACTTGTGATACTGGTCATGCATAGAATGCTATACAAATCTACATAATATATATGAAGAGCTTTTTAAAGGACGAGGAAAATGTCATTTCATTTTTTTTCATGCTTCTAAAGTATCTGTAAAGTTTCAAGACTTTAGCAGATATAAGGTGAAATCTTGGTTCTGTCAAAGCTGAGAGAATTTTGACTTCGATAGGACCAGTATTTCATCCATGGACCTTTTACAGTGCTAGGCCAGTATGAGAGCCATATGAAAAATTTTGCTTTTCTTGCTATCTGAAAATTTTAAGATATAACAGAAACTGGCAAAGCTAGACACTCAGTCTTAGAGTAGAACTTAAAGAATGGAACTGAAAATATTCTTTTCATAATGAGAAACTAAAAAATGTTTTATTATTTCAGATTTTCAAATTCTTAAAATGTGACTTTTGATATTATTTAAGCTTTAAACAGTTAAGTTGCTGTCTTTTCTTTCTTGTAAAGGGGAATGCCTTTCACATGATAAAAGAAATACTTGCTTTTGAACCCATGCATAACTGATTAAAAACATGCATGCTATTTGTTGTTAATTATTTTCCAGGCAGAATCCGTTTTAGTTTATTTTTAAATATGTATATTTAAGTGGAGTTTCATATTTGCAGGCCATGAAAGCTGTGAATTATTTCTTGAGAATACACAGTGAGAAATTTTCACAAAATTAAATGGAGAAATAGGCTATAAAATTTATATTCTGTAAAGCAATGTATTATTCTGAGCTCTGTGTCTGATATCTTTACTTAAGTTCTTATAAAATTGCACATAATATTAATATTGAAGTTTTTCTTTGTTGGTTATTGTTAGATACTGACAATATTACATTTTGTTCACAACACCTCGGTACCTCCTTTGTATTCCCAGTTTCCTTAATGCATCAGAGTTTGTTCTGCTTACCAGTGTTGTACATATGAAGCATATGCCTTTGAAGAAACTGAAAATACTATATACTCACCGTGAACAGTTGAGTTATAGTTGCCAAGAAGTATTTATAAATGGTTACTGTTATTATGGAAGGATATTTTTGAACAGTGATCTCTTTGGGAAAAGTGGAAGGAAATAATCTCTACGCCTCTGGTGGGGAAGGAGTAAACTGAAGTATCAGGGAGGATTCAGCTTGGTAGGGAAAACTTTTTAATGAATGAAAACATAAAGTGCTTACATAGTTTGCCTAGGGCTTGCGTGGAAGTTGTGTCACTGAAAATGTTAAGGAGTGGGCTTGGCAAATATCTGTTAAAAGAGACACAAGTGTAGCTGATCCTGTGCTGGGGCAAGAGAAATGGACTAAGTGACTTTTTGAAGTGTCTTCCAGCACTATTTGTGATAATTTCATTAATTTATTAATGAGCATGATTTTTTTTTTGCAATTACTGTAAACTGTTAAGGAAAAAATAGAACAGAAATACTAATGGTGCAACTTTATTTAATTTCTCTTTCTGACTTTAATGGCTTGCAGGGAACTGTTGTACCTAGGGACATTGCAGGACACTGGGGAGTAGCATGGAACTCTGTAGGTCTGAAGAAATTTTTACCACTATCCATACGTATTGGGGTGTTTTTTGCTTGAAATTGCTGTCATTATCTGAGTCTGTAATGGATTTCAAGATACATCTGTGTATCCAACTTTTCTGATGAAAATTCTATTTACAGTTATCTGGGGGGAACAAAATACAGTGGAAGAAGGCAGAAAAGGAGACACAGTAGTTGTTGAAAACATAAGGTATCATGTTACAAATTCCATTTTTGCTCTGGTGGAAGTATTTTTGAAGAACATTTGACTATGTGTCCTTACTGCCAGAGGCAAGATTAGTCTAACACCCATGGACCTGAATTCTCTACTACAAAATCACAGAATGGTTGGCTTCAGAACTTGGTGAAAATGAATTCTACAGTTTAACTATGTGCTGTGTCGAAGAGTTGTTAACCTTCGTTTGCTTTAAACCTGCTGCATATTAATTTCATTGGGGTGTACTAGCCTTGTGTTATGTAATTCCTTAGATACTTGTCTATACTATGCATAACCTCTACACATTTCAGTTATATTCCATGCAGTCTGTTATATTCCATACATTCCATTCCATTCATCCTTTTAAGCTGAAGGGTCAGAGTTTCTCCTTCTGTGAAAGGCACTCAATGCTTCTGATCATCCTTGTTGCCTTGCCTCCTGTTAAAAATACTCTTAGATCTTTTTGAGTTAAGGATGACCAGTGTCACTCACAGTGCTCAAGATATGAGAACTCCGTGATTTTGTACAGTGACTTAGGAAAGAAAGTTTCTGGTGTTTGCTGCGTGAAGATACCCAAATATTGAAAAGATGGTATTTTTCTTTGCCCTTTTCCCATGAATGATTTTTTTCATTTTCAGGCTGGAAGTGAGTCTCTGGTTGGTTTTGTTGCTTGCTAAGAACTGTAAGAGGACTACTATTGACTTTGGCTGCAGAAATTGAGCCTTTCTTCTAGCTTTGATAATTATTAATGAACAGTAGACAAAATACAGTCAGCATCAAAAGCCATTAAGCATACTGCCTTTTGTACCTAAGATATTTCAAAATATACATATTATAATATTTAATTGCCTTTTTGTACATTCACTAGATTAATTGTAGGAGACATAAAAAATGTACGTTGCTTAGTACAACGTGAGGGATTTTTTTCTGCTAAAAATAGCTTGTTAATAAATGAATATATTTATGTTCTGGACGTTATAGGGAAATGAAGATTGAAAATTACTGTAAAATGATACTTAGTGAAACCTTTTCTGCATGTTTTTCTGTAAACTAAAATATTTTTTCTATTGGTAGAACACTCCAGCAAACAGTAAAATTTTCAGTAAAATTCTTTCTTCTGTAGTCTTGAAGACTTCCATAAACAACTGTAATTGAAAGAAATTATCCATCAAGAATGCTTGATTTTTTACAATTTAATTCTTTACTAGTTGAAATGCAAAGTAATACTGAATTTTCATAATACATACTCATTCTCTGTGATCATACACATAGTTTTGTTAACACGCCCTGTCCTGTTGGTATAAAATAGCTAAACATAGTGGAAAAGTTTTCAGTATATGAATGTGTGTACTGTAAAGAA
The DNA here is from genome assembly GCA_002844005.1 of Limosa lapponica baueri. Lineage (NCBI taxonomy): Eukaryota > Metazoa > Chordata > Aves > Charadriiformes > Scolopacidae > Limosa > Limosa lapponica. The sequence continues at coordinate 454,534 of KZ505954.1, read as the reverse complement.
CAGGTAGTGTATTTATAAAGAAGGCAGTGTCATTATTCCCCATCTCCTTTAAGGCACTGTTGCATAAAGTTGTGCAAAACAGCAGAATAAATTGTAAGATGCAGCACATACAGCAATTTTTTTTGGGTTTATGATGCTAATTCAGTCTTACTAGTCCCCAAATTCAGCATTGGATAAGTAGACTTTCTTAGGGTAGATATGTTATTTTTTTTTCATAAAATTAGAAATGTCTGGTAAGGAACTATTACTGGATATTTTAGTCACTGCTCAATCAAAGCTATCTTTGTAACAGATTGCTCCATTTATAAGAATATCTAATGAATTCTAGTTAAAATAGATTGGCATTTCTCAAATACTTAACATAAATCAATGGATCGTTATTTTTATGTTTTAAATTTACTGTGTAAACAATATGTCCACCAAAAACTACGTAGCTTTGAATTTCTTCAGATTATCTACCCTAAGTGCAGTATCAAGCCCACATAAACGATTATTTAACAAAAATTACAGTATATGTTGTCAGAAGGTTTATTTGCCGTCTGTGTAGTTGTTGTTCAGAATGTTTTTTAATTGAACCTTTTGAAAACAACACATGCTACACTCCAAGGAATATTTTTCTTGAAGAGCAAAATATGCCTTTGCAGCCAATACACTTGTGACATTGAAGTCATGAGAAGTCTAGCACTCTATATGTTTATTTTCTTAGGCAGTAAGATGAAAGGAAACCAGAGATTAAATGAGCTAAAAATAAAGGTATAACTTGCAGTATAGAAAAAGAGGTAGATTGTAGCTATATTAAAGTCAAATATAAACCTACAAAATATCTTCTTAACTATAAAACTGTTTTTGTCTCAGACATAAGGTACATAAACAACTTCTGTTGTGTGATTCTTGCTGTTATCATTTGCAGCATAAGATTATGGTTTCCTGACTTGTAGAGATGACCTGGACTTTATTCAGATTTTTTTCTCATAATATTTAATACAAGAAAGACTTATTTATGTTGGTTGAATTGTTCACAATGTTTGGGGGGCTAGGATAGTAGTCATGAATATGGTGGGACTCCGTTTTATTAGAAGGTAAATATAAACACGTTGGGGACAGGCAAATATAGTGATTATAAGAAATATATTTCTATATTTAACTTGGAATCCACCTGATTTATTTTAATCCTAAAGTAACCACAGATTCGTAATTCTGCAGATAAACCCACAGAATGTGATAGTTCAAGGATAATAGATTTCACATTTTAATAAATTAAGAAATCTTATTAATAAGGAATTAAAAAATACTCAGTGACAAGGGACAATGTGAGGAACCTATTGTTAAGAAAATGTCTATTTGTGAAAGAAAGTGGTAATCTTTAAAGAAAAATCAGGTAGTATGGGATAATGAGGAATTCCTTGAGGATCTAGAACTAAAAAACAGACTTGCAAGTAGAAAGAAAAGAACACAACCAGAAATACTTAGCTGGCCAGTAGTTAGCATTATGTGCAAGGAAAAGGTGAAAAGCCCCCCAAACAGATAATCCAAGTGTATATACTTTACTCAAATAAGAAATTAAGATAAAATAGTAGTAACAGAAAATATTTCCAGTTATTTGTAGGGCTAAAATTGAGCTATATCTGAACTATTTAGTGTACTAAAATCTCTAGATATTTTGTGTTAGGCAACATAACAAGAAGTAAAAAAAATCGGCATGACTGAGGAACAGAATGTTTCCATATGTATATACATATAGGTGTAAATAAACCTGTTGTTGTCTAGACAATAGAGACTGCAGTATGTTGTAAGCAGCTCCTAAGAGTCTTGTGTGAGAGTATTTTCTCTGTTACAATTTTTGAAATTTTTCAGAGTTTGTGGATGTCACAGGCTATGGTGCTACTAATATGCTGACAACATCCTGCTTTGAACTGCTTTCCAAAAGAAACGGACAGTACCCCTAGAGGGACAACAGCTTGTCTGAATGAGATAAGGAAATAGATTTAGAAAATGCTGGCTTAAGCTTAACTTAAACAAGACAGTGATACTCTTAGTATAATAAGAGGAAAGCATGTTAAGCATGCAGCTGAATCAGTCACCTCAGTCTCCAATGGAAACTGCCTTCATGACAGTGACAAAAGGGGTTCTTGCAAGACATAGAGGCTATCCACTCGTCATTGACCATAACCATAATGTATATATACTTTTTCCAAATAAGAATTATACATTTCATTCTATGAAGAACTGATGATAAAGGTCATAGAGGAAGTTCAATTTGCATGAAGTTTATTAAATCTTGTCTAAGGAAGGTCAAAACATCTAGAGAGGATCATATAACAGCTGTTGCACTCTACTGGCTATGCAGTATTCTTAATATTCTTAATAATTCTTAAGTCTTTCTCCTTGTAATGACAGGTGAGTATATTTTGTGAGTAAAAGTGATGTAAACCTTACTTTACTTGCAATATTACTAGTTCCAAAACTTCTATTTTTTTATCAGAAATTATTCAAAAAAGATGGAACAAGTTGGTTTTGACTTGCCAAATAAAATTTGAACCTTGCTTTCCCTAATGTTCGTGTTCATCTTAAACTGCAAATGGTCATTTACATGCGTAAAAATATGCGGCTATTCAGTATAGTTCCTATCCTGCCTCTGGTGCTAGGTAAGAAACTTTCCTCATGCTCTTGTGTCTGAAGGGTGTGAATATCCATTACTTACATTTTTGTTTCCCTCCTCTAACATGCTTCTACTTTCCCATACGTTTTTTCAGTCCATTACAGATTCCTGCTCCTTTATTTACCTTTTTGTATCTGTCAGGGACTAAGCTAGTAATGGAGTGGCTGTTTTTGCTGAGGCAACCTGGCTTAAACTTGCTGGAAATATTAAAGAAAAGCTTCAATTTTTACAAAGGGCAGACTCATTTTCAGGGTAGAGCATATATGGAAATGTAGATTATTATTAGTTGTTGAAAATACTTTACACAGTAGAGACACCTGGATTTTTATTTAGAAGTGACTCTTCAGTGCACCCATAGCTGCTGCTATGTATAGAGTGTTTTTCATGGATTATGTCTCATTTTTACCCATTCATGATGTATACATTCTTAGCTTTTTTATAGAGCTTCCCTTTTGTTAAGATAATCTCTTATTCAAATTCATGGAGATGACTTGGCAGAGACTAAGCAAAAGAAAAGAAAAAGAGAACCTTCTGTTCTTAAGTTTCGTTTGCAGGCTAATGCAAGGTGTATTCAACCTTTTGGTACTTTTGGCTTTCTCTTCAAGCAGGGAACATTTGTCATCTGATACTTGAGTAGAAAATAAAGAATACAGAAAGTAGTACCACACTGATGAATAGTGGCTGGATTTATGATTTGCATTGTGAACGTAACAAATACCAAAGTCTGTATTTCCATGGATTTATATTATCTGAGTCAGTTTTCATAGCATGCTTTTAAATCATTCTTTGCCCTCTAGTAATTCTTGCTGACTCAATATTCCCATTGGGATTATAGGCCCAGTACAGAAATACCATTAAGGTGCTTGAAACTGAAGGGAAGCTTGGGAGTCCAGCAGTTCTAGAGCATTCCTCCTCTAGAATCCTAGTCTGAAACTTAAAGGAGAAAATCACATGTTAGAGCCAGACTGTGCTTGGTGTATTGTTGGAAGGCATAATGATGTAATTTGGTGTCATGGTTTAACCGCAGGTGGCAACTAAACACTACACATTTACTCGCTGACTCCCTTCCAGTGGGATGGGGGAGAGGATTGGAAGAGTTACTAAATTTTGTTAAGAACTTTTGAAGACCAGCCAGTAATGGTGATAGTACTTTAAATAAAAACTTAAATCAGACCAAGATATGGTAATTGACAAGGTAACAAACATCGCAAATTCCTACAAGGAAATGTGGTTCTTTTCTTGCAACATAGCACATCGTTAACAAAGCTTGCTATTTTTTTGAGGAGGTCCTTCCACTTAAGAAGGACCTGAAGGCAGCAACAGAATATGAAGTTGTGTGTTTTATTTGTGACTCTGAAAGCCGAAATGGTTGTTTATTGTTTCCTTATACACTGACTGATAGGAAAAGTCAGTGTACACAGATTTATGTAGAGTAAATGTGTAAATAGGACCCCTACAGTATGTGGAGAATTGAGATTGAGATTGTGGAGAATTGAGATTGCATAGAATTGTCACTGCTAGCTGCAGTATTTCTGGCCTCTGGTTAGTTGAGACAATTCCTTTTAGTACACCAAAAATGTTTTCATAGACCATATTTCCCCTTTTCTAATTCAAAGTTATGTCTGTCTGTCTCTCTTGGGCAAGTTTTGTCTCCCAAAGTATTTTCTTTTGGCTCTCTGGGCTTGTCCACTCTATTACTGTTTTCTTCCCCATGGACATCAGTTGTCAATATTGTTGTTGTGTTGTCAATATTTTCTATGATTCTAAACATTTAAAATTTCAGTTGATACTAGTGGATTTGAAGAACAGCTCAACACATTATGGTGTTGTCTGCATTATATAGTTTAAGAATGTGTCAAAAGAGATTCTTATTAGTTAGTGCTTTTCTTTTTGGTTGAGATTTCCAAGAGAAAATAATAACCTTAGTGGTCAGAATTACAAAATCAAAGGATGTTGGAACCAGTTAGTGACTTCAGTGGAAGAAATATATATATTTCTTCCCTAAAGAGATGCTTCTATGAGTCATGTTGCTACTCTAGTAATACTGTAAATGTGAAGAGTATGTTAAGGAACCACTCACACAAGACAGCAGAGATACGGGTGTCTATCTTCATCACTTGGGAAATATTTTTATGGCACAGTTAATTTGAGCTCATTTTGGCATTACAGCTTCTGTTTTCACCTGAAAATGGCTGACTTGAGCTCGCTGTTGTGTTCAGCTCTTGTAAATAGTGCCACCCAGTATTACAGGCGAAGAGCAACTTTCTCCGGGGATGATTCTCTAGACCTTCTGCATGAGGCTGTAGATTAAAACAGTCCTTCAGTACCTTGTTTCAATTTATTCCTCAGTCTCCTTCATTTTACCTTTTTCATCCTCTTAATGTTTCACCTGGAAAAACTCAAATGGCTTTTACCAAAGTGGAATAAAAGCCCAGAATATTGAGTATCACACATGAGTAGGACTAATGTAGAGACCAGAGCAGTCCCTGGGTTTTTTCCATATAACCTGATAGTAAGAAAGCATGAACAAAAGATAGACTCATAGAATCATTTAGGTTGGAAAAGGCCTTTAAGGTCATCAAGTCCACCACTAAACAATGTCCCTAAAGCGCCACATTACACATCTTTTAAATACCTCCAGGGATGGCAACTTAACCACTTTCCTGGGCAGCCTGTTCCAATGCTTGACAACCCTTTCAGTGAAGAAATTTTTCCTAATATCCAGTCTAAACCTCCCCTGGCATAACTTGAGTCCATTTTCTCTTGTCCTATCACTTGTTACTTGGAAGAAGAAACTGACCCCCACCTCTGTACAGCCTCCTTTCAGGAAGTTGTAGAGAGCAATGAGGTCTCCCCTCAGCATCCCTTTTCTCCAGGCTGAACAACCCCAGTTCCCTCAGCCGCCCTTCATAAGACCTGTGCTCTAGGCCCTTCCCCAGGTTTGTTGCCCTTCTCTGGACACACTCCAGCACCTCAATGTCTTTCTTGTAGTGAGGGGCCCAAAACTGAACACAGTATTCAAGGTGGGGCCAGTACGCACCAGTGCAGAGTACTGGTGATGGTCACTTTCCTAATCCTGCTGGTCACACTATTTCTGATACAAGCAGATACCGTCATTTATTTTGTTGTACATGTTACTGAGTGATTGGAATGTTTCTGAAAATAACTAGGAGATATTTTTTAATCATTGGATGATTTGGGAAGAAAATCGACCAAGAATTTGAAGTCAGAGTTTTATAATAGGTTACTTAGAAGTTGAAATAACGTTTCCTGAAACAATCAGAATGACTTTACCATAGATTTTAAATTACCTTTATCAAATATATCAGACTTCTTAAATCAGTAGTGATTGGTGTAATAAAAAAGGCTCTCAGAGAGGTGGTTTTAATGAATGGTAATTTGAGATATAGAAGATTCTAAATATTTTTATTTTGCACCAAGGTTAGAGATTATTCTTAAAACAAATAAACACTAGCAGCCCTTTCCATTATGTATGATTGATATTAAGACACGAAAACAGCATAATGAGCTATGTTGAAAAATACTCAGGAGAGAGGAGAGATTTAGTGATCATGGCTGAATCAGTTGTAACATCGTAACTGTGTAACTACCCTCAAAAAGTTGGATCAAATTCTAAAAAAGAAAAAGTCAGGTTCATGCACCAATAACCAATTTCAGAACCAGGAAGTAGGTTCCAAAACAGCAACTCTAGAAATGCTAGTGGATACCTTTTAACTCCATTGAGTTTCTTTGGTACTGAAAGGTGTTTGGCACTTCATAAAGGCTACCTGTGTGGTTTAAACCCTACATCTTAATGATTGGTATTGAATGCAAGTACTGAGAGCAGTTTGTTCCTGTGCAAATGACTTCTACAAATAACCCAGTTGCAGGTAGTGCTGAATCCTACTATGAAGTATTGAGCACTTCCAGCTGTTAATGATACTAGTGGAAACAACAGTTGTTTTTCATGCTAAGTTTCACATAAAAATGGGTATTTTTGCTTACTTGCAGGTTGAAAGCAGAACCAGACTTGTCAGTCATCAGTATCTGGGGAATTCCTATCCCCTGGAGTCAGGAAACACAATTAGGCTTGCTGGAAATACAATTAGGCTTCCCAGCTGCAGAGCTTTTTTGGAAAAAAGTTCAAATATTGGTTAAATGCTTTTAAACTTACAACTCCTTTCAATAACTTTTCTGTTTAATTGATAGCCTTGAATCAGTGTTGTGTTTTCCTTTGGAAGAATTTATTCTCTCAGTTATATGCTTCTATTTTGATGTATTTGCATTGGTTGATTGTATTACATGCTTCAGAGAGAGTGAGCTTGAGTAAAGTGTTCTTTTCACTGTTGTTTTGTTTTATCCCTTTGATAAGGAATAGTTGGAGTATTTGGTCAGTTCATTAGATAAAAATAAAATGAAGTATTCATGCCTTAATTGAAGAGATGTGGAGGGGCAGCAAGGTTAGAGGAAAGAATGTCTATTTATCTTCCCATACTAAGGCAGGAAAGGATCAGACTGATTTAGAAAGTCTGACTACAGGATGTGGAGGTCTGCTGTTTTTACCTAGGGAAGATGTAGTTGTCCTTTATCGCCAGGTGCATATTTTTGTGATGTGGGTGGTAGTCCTTGCTCTAGAGCTGGTCTTAGAGATTTGGGGATACTTGAGCAGATACTCAAAACATGAGGAGCATGGTCCTCAAAACTTTACTATCATGAAACCTTCAGTCAGCTCTTCTATTTTTTTTTTTTTATTTTTCAGTGTAATCATTCCCATTTGCTTTTACATGTATGCTCATGGGTGGCTTTCCATGATTCAATGATTCCAAGCTTTTAAAGCTTGTCAGTAATTCCATTTATCTGTTCTACATGTCATCTTTCTCTCATCATTTAGGAAGTTTTACGTTCATTTGTATATTTCCTGCTTCCACAGCTGATTACTAAGGATAGTTTTATTTTAGGAAAGGGATATTCTTGGTTCAGTGCAAAGCATTCAGCAGAGAGAACTTGGGTTCTGTCAACAGGAATATAGTAATACTTCTTATCTTAGGTGTTACTCATCCGTGGATTAGAGACTGTATCAGAAAACAGTTTTGGAACAGTTTTGTGCTCCCCATCTCCCAGTTATGTACCTCAGAACAAAACATGTTTTATTGTTCCTAGCGCAGCGTTCACCAACAGAGTGAAAAACGCTGACATTTGTATGACAAAAATCTGATTAACAGGTGACTTCTGAAACAGCAGAATATTGTCTATTTCAACATTAAATGTGTATTTAAAGTAACAAATGTATTCCAGCCGTGTTTCATCATATGTAGTGACGACATTGCATTCTCCTCTTTACGGTATCCGTATTTAATCTCGGAAGAAAATGTTATGCTATCTGTTCTGTTGGAAACTATTTTCTAAAAGATTTACTGTTTCATTTGTGACTCCATCATGTTCATTTCTTAGCTATTACAATATCAATTACCTACGTACACTAAATTAGTATTCTTTCTTTGGTTAAACGTGAGTAGTGATAAATGCTAGGATTACAACTTTATCTCCTCTGGTGATTTGTTCAAGTATTGGCCTCCATGTCTTAGCCAATGTCTTTGCCTCTCTTTCCTTAGAGGCCAGGGAAAGACGAGAGACGTTCGTACGATCAACTTCTTTTTTGGGTGTCCATAGTTAAAGAAAAATGGTACTTCCAATGCTGGAACCCTGCTACTACAAAGATCCCATTGTGACATGTTAATTACATTAGCAGAAAGAATTGGAAGTTTATCAGCATTGATATTGTGCCTTCTTTGAATAGTAATGTCTGGTGAATCCTGGATAAAAAAGACATATCTATAATAAGAATGGCAATTGATTTTGGACATCTGGATTTATTTTCTTTAGGTGGAATTGACCATGTTGTGCTGTGGGAATGATAATAGATATATTTTTCTCCAAATTATTAGCAACACTATAAAGTAAGGTTTTGCTTCTGACAGAGTCTGCCGAGTTTGATTTGCATCAAACATCTGAGCTGGGCTGAACCCACTCAGGGATTAGGTCTATAGATCTTATTATTTAAACAAAAAGTTTTCTCAGCAATTTACATAATCATATAACAGTATAGTAATCTGTGAGTCCTGATCAACAATATGAAAAAATAGAATGCATGAACATGAGAACTGTTTTACAGGAAAAAAATTAGTTGATGAAGAGAAGAACTAAGACTTGTTCTACTTATTTAAGTGCAATTACACTAAACCAAATGTGAATAGAATCTGTTTATATTTACTGTTTTTCTAAACAGAAGTACTCCAGGAGATGGCTTTAATAGACTGATATCAAAAACTTGACAGAGAAAAGTGTTCAAGCGTTACAGGAAAACAGAATTTCGCAGAGCTGTCTCTAGGATAGTTCCTGGCCTTTGCACGTCACAGTGTCCTTGCTGTCTCTGCCAGTTTACAGGGCCTGCCATTACCACATCTACTCTACAGGATTATGAACAGCAGAGCATGATCAGCAGGACTACTGGGGGCACAACATTGTTCTCTTACCACCCCTCATTTATACCTAGTAGCTCTGAGCTCTTAATGGTTAATTAATAACTTTTAATTAAGAGGTTAAAGGATTTAAATATAGGATTGAATTATTTTTTCTGGCACTGATTTTTTTTTTTTTGGAAAATTTCCTGATTATTTGGAAAACTCAAGCATTATCTCTCGGAAATAGTATTAGATTAACTACTATTTATACAGTTTTTGAGGCATAAATCTCTTATCTTTTCAATCATTATCAAATACTGTTTATCTAAAATGGAGAAATACTGCTACAACCTAAATTAACATCATGTATTATGTCTGAGAAATTTGAGGTCAGTGCACTTTTTGAGTAAAGGGAAGGTATAGAGGCATGGGTTTAGATATAATTAGTACGGGGAAAATTGTTACACACCTTGTTCATAAACTTACAAAAAAATCTTTCCTGCAGGTGAGAACATCTCTCTCCTTGTGTGATCTCCTTCCTCATAAAAAAATCATCATTTTTTTTTATATTTGAATTTCCATTTCAAGGTCTGTTTCTTTTGTTTGTGTCTAGAAAAGGTTACATTAGCATGATGAACATAATTTGTGTTTTGGTTCTACTTCTTGTTACTTTAAAAATGTGAAAATTGTGGAAAATCAGTCTTTTGAAAATTGGGAAACTGTTTTAAGAGGATTTCCCCCTGTAGTGCTGCTAGCAGTATGGCTCGGCTGATGGTACTTTTGCAGTAAGAATACTGATAACAGTCAAGACCAAGATACACCACAGCCAATTAGTACCACCAGTTCTGGTGGTGATAACTCAGCATCAAGCACGTTGATGTAATTTGCTTAGATGAAGCTGAGACAACCATATAGTGATCACAACTGAGACCTGGTTACACTAGCTTTCCTAGCATTGCTCAAATTTATTTCCTTTTTGTTGGAAAAGGAAAATCATCAAGATAGGAACAGTCCTGTCACAGAGGTAAAAAGATAGGGGCTACTTAATAATTGAAAATGCTCATGAATGTTGTAAACAATGTGGAATGAACTCACTCTAATCATGATGCTATAATGTCAGGAGGTGTTACATTTCGGAGCCAAGACAGTCTGACCTATTATTTAGCATGTATTTATTTTGGCTGTGTGTGTAACTGTCTAATGAAAAAGTAATTTTGGCTTTCATAGTAAGGATAAAAAAGTTTAACACAGTAACTTAGTTATTTTTGGCATTTCTAAAACCACAGGTGTGAAGTTAATGGCTTCCTTTTGTAAGTCAACTGATGATGCAAATAAAGTAACCCGAGTGACTGGGAGAAATATTATCTCTGCTGGAGATGCCCTTTATAAATGTAATAATGTTGCAATGTGCTTAATTGCCTGCAACTGAATTAGCCTCTCTTTAGGGTACATTTGTTAAATATTGCATACTTTTAAAATGAAATTTAGTATAAAGTAAATAAAAGTATGATTTCTGAAAAGAAGTCAAATATAAGATAAACTGTAAAACTTTTTTGTGAGTGAATTATTTGGATAGAATAGTAATTGGTATACTTTTTAATAATGAGGCTGTTTAAAAAAATAAGCGTCTTGTAATTAAAAAGAATAAGAGTGTGGCTCAGCTTTCTTAAAACTGATATTTATTTGAATTCCTAACATAAACAGTATCAGAAAAAATATAGAAATAGCCAACATGGAACAAGATTTTTAATGTTTTTAGATTAATATAAAATTTCTGTTACAAAACATTTCAATCAAGTGAGTGAATCAGGAAGAAACATGTAACAGTAGGTATAAAAATCAGCATGGTTTTTAAATATAAAAAGTAGAATGATTGCATAGACTCTCAAAGTGAAATTTTTATGAGAGCCTCAGCCAAGTGTATTCCTCAGTGATTTTGGTTTCAGGTGAGAATTTTTGCATAGGGGGAAGAACGTCTGTGTAAGGTCTGTGTCAACTGTGCATGGACAGTATTCAAATAGGAGTCTAAATTTTTGCGTAGGGCTCATAACATAATAAGAATGCAGCAGTAACAGCAAAATAATCTCAATTCTAGTTTCTAAAGTAGTTTTCTGTTACAAAACAAGTCATGAGACGTTACTTCGGTTCTGTTTAGCAAGGAGCTCTCACTCTTTCTGCCTTTTTACCTAGGCATCTGTTGTGGCTGATTGACTTAGAGGTCTAAGAAATCTTGGTTTCTGGTTGGGGGTTTCTAATACCTGGACTACCATAAGTGGTGATAGTCAGAGTATCATAATTCTAAATGTATATGATGCTACACTTCATGTGCCTATTTTACAGCAATATACATGCTACAGATTCTTCCTGTCCTTTGTACCTTCTCTCATAGAAATTAAGGACAGATGCTGGTCATCAGCAATATGAGACTGAATGCTGAAAGACTCATTGCTCCTGTGTACAGTTTCTGAAAGCTCCGCTACCACTTGTCCAAAATGCTTAACAGCAGCGATACATGATGATATTACAGTGTCAGTACAGCTGAAGATTCAAATAGTATCACCTATTGTAAGGTGTCTCCCTCTCATTGTATCCTTTCTAATATTCAGGAAAGCTTGAGCTCATGATAAATCTTTACCCCTAGGTACACCTAGTCCAGAAGTTCCATTCTGTCACTATGACTGTTTTTCCAAACATGAAACCTAGTTGTCTTTGGGACAATTGTTCTTTCCCAACAGAACTGGCAGAAATTATTCAAGTGAGTTGAAAGCATCTGCATATCTAGGGCACACAGAGTGACTGCTTACATATTGTTTCATAACAAGTTAGTAAAAAAAAAAAAGTTGACCATAATTAACTGTAAATTTTAATCTGTAATCTTGTAATTTCTTTTACTTACTATAACTGAGATGAAATACAAATGAGAGTACAGATGCTCAGCTTTAAAGATCCTATTCTTGTGCTGTGCCACATACACTTCCTGGCAGCCTACTTTTACTGGAAGTTAACTACTTGCCTCTGATCTTCATTGTCAGCTGAGGATTAGTAGTTACAGTTTCAGCACTTTACCAAAGAAGCTCCTTTGGGACAGCATGGATTGCAAACGCAGGGACAAGGCCCATGGAACTGGAGATAAAATATTTTTAATTGAGGGAATGCAGCTGTGGAATGAACTTGGAGAGTCAGGCACTGGAAGATTCCCTTTTTCAATGACTGGCATGGTTAATCTTACTTGAATGAGACCTAAAAGTACCTGGGAACTGTTGGCCTTGTCACAAGGGTAAAGGGCAGAAGGAAAACTACCACTGCTGTGTGTAAGAGTATGGATTTAATTTACCTGCTTGATGCTTAAACATTAAAAAAAGAGTCCTACTGATATTTCCAGTACAGGTGGAGAAGGTACAGAAGTAGGTGGCAAAATTTATTATGAGAATAATGGAGAAAGAATGAAAAGTTTAGCTAAGGATGTTTATTTTAGAAAAAAATGAGAGAAACATGATGGGAATGTATAGACTCATAATGGTTTAAAGAAGCTTAGCTTTTTTTTCTAATACAGGAACAGCTAATGAGAATGAGGAAAAAATACTCCATGTAATCACCAAAATATTTGTATGAAAGTTGTGGAAAATTCTGTTGTAAGTTTGGATTTTAAATAACATTCAGAAAAGGGTAATTAGAACCTTCTCAGTTACATTGAAATAAAATACAGAGGGGTATGAAGATGCTCAAAGGTGCAAAGTAATTTCCATCTGTTATGAAGGAACCTCCCTTACTTAGTCTCATAACTGTCAGTTATGGAGAGATTAGGTAGCTTTGTCTGAATGATTTGGCCATTGTTAAACTATTAGAGGAATGTGGTATTCTCTTTATTTTTGAATCCCCGTCTTATTTATTATAGCTAAAAAAGAGTGTTGAGAAGGTTCTAGATTAATTTGGTGTGTGTATTCTGCCTGCTTAAACCTTAAGTGGGACTTCATAGCTTTTTGTATATTACAGATTGTAAAAGTACAGTAAACAATTCAGTTAAAGATTGGTTTTAACAAACAAGAGGAAACAAAGTCACAAAGATGCCACTTCTCAGTTAAATTTTGCAATTAGTTTGAACTGCTGCAGAAAATGTAGAAGCTATTGTCTGTCTGTTCTGAGGAAAGCTGGAAGTAACAAGTACAGTCAGGAGTTACCTACTTCTTTTTTCCTTCATATGCATACTGGCTAGCTTTATCTTGGTATCATTAAAACCACACAGAAATATGGTAACATCAGTTGGGTCAGTGTGTAATTAACCATGTGTTCATCTTCTCCATGTTCACTTTTTCTTGTAGCCTTGAACAGAACTATTGTATTTAGCTATTTCTCACTGCTACCTTGTCAGCGAAGAGCAGCCTCACTGCTGCTAATAAACAAAGGCTGCAGTTTTAGTCAATACTGAGCATTATAAACAGAAAAAAAGTAAACAGGTAAGGTAATCCTGCCAGTTCCAGCTAGACTTTTTGTCTAGCTGATGTTAATCTGTTGATTTGTTCACAGAGTCATATCCAACTCAGTTATTAAAACTGAGGGGGTTTTTTCCCACATCCTTTCTTGTCTTTTTTTTTTTTTTTTTACTGAGTTTTTGAATGTATTAAAATGAATTGGATTCAGTGATGTGGCTTTATCTGTAGTTACAAATTTGTTTAGGGTCATACCAGATGTGTTAATTAATTCATTATAACATCAGAAGAGTGCAATGAGAGGAATATTTACTGTTTTGTGAGGGAGATCAAATAAGCTGAGAACAAAATGTGGCAAAGTGTGAACTGGAAGCCTTTGCAGAAAGCCCTAGTAAATGTGGAAAAGGGAAAATGGAGCAGCTCGAATACCTCATCTTGGCCATGTCTTTTACTTCTAAGAGTGGCTTATACGAAGTTCCTACCAGCAGAGAATTTTTGGTTCCGTTCCCCAGTGTGAGGCAAATGCTGTTAGGTCATAAAAGGACCTACTCCTTGCATGACAAGGAGAGACTGAAAGCACAATCTTTGTTGAGGATGCTGATTAGCTTTGTTGTAGTTGGCTTTTCCTACTTGAGTTACAAGCGAGCAGCAGCACTGGTGTAAACCAAGGGCAAGATCATTTAGTGACCACACTCCTTTCTTTCCATTGTCTTAACTTGTTTTCTTCTGTTCAGTGTTTCAGGCACAGTCAGTATAATTCACTTATATTTAGAGTATATATGCTCGCTTAGAATAAAAGTGTGTTTTTTACAATAGTTCTTTCAGTGACATTATCGGAAAATGTCCCATGTATGTGAACTGCAGTAACTTGTTTTAACTACATCTGTGTCTTTTTAACCTAGAATTCAGATTTTGGCCACATTATGTTTTTCATGTGAATTCAATTAGAGTGTTGTAGATAAAGAAATACTTCTGTGATTTGAGAGACAGGTAGCATTTTTCTTAGTGTGAATGAGGTTATTTCTTTTGTAGGTCAGTCAGTCTTTCATCATGTGTAGAGCCTCTGTGAAGTCCTTATTGTATGACTAGTGTATTTTGTAGGCTCTTTAAAGATGTTCTTGTACTTAGAGTTTCATCAGTGTTCATCAGGTTCATCTGTTCCTATTTCAGGTTAATGAATATAATAATTAAATATTTAAATATAATAAATAATTAAAGTACATATTCCTTAATAAGTTAGAGAATGGGAAACATTAAAATCATGGTTTTTCCAGTTAGCTCCATCTGTGAAACAACTGAAGCCATATATAGGTGAAAAAACTAAAAATTTCAGAGATTTATTTCTACTGACAACTTCAGGAGGATTTATTCTGTGTTTAGAAAAAAGAACGTAGAGTGAAATATCTTCTTCACTATTTGCCATTGCTGAACATGGCTGTTACTGTCATTATATGGCTTATATTTAACCTCCTTGTTCTAACAAAATAATTGAAGAGCTAGCAATAACCTCCGTATCTGTTAAATTTGTTTGAGAGTTGGGAAAAAAAATGTATTTTGCCCCTGAAAAAAAATAGTGTGGAGTTCATTTTCCCCTACATTCTTCACTTGAACAGATTAAGAAATTCCAGATTATTTATATATTTGGATTTTTCTCAGTTATTGTAAATTCCAGGGCATAGATTAAAAAGTAGCATTTTACTCTACAGTTGTGGTTTTTAATACTTTCAATTTGTATTCTCTAAATATTTTTTTGTAGGTTTTTTTTTAACTAAAGTGTGAGCTTAGACATTTCACTTAGGTAGATCGCTCTGAAGCCACTGACAGTAGAAAATAGTTGATTATTGTTTATTTGAGGAAACCAGATAGTTAAAATCATATGTCAATTCTAATGAGATAATGGAGATTTCATTTTGCCAGCAAGAAAGTTAAAGTGCTGTGGATTAAGGGAATGTTTGTAGAGATCTCTGCTGACATCTAGTTTCTGTCAATATTTCATTTTCGCTGATATGAAAGCTGAAAACTCTGAATTGTGAATGGCATCATGACTGTAGTTGTGTTCGCTGCCTGGGTAGGATAATACATTAATTTTAAACGGAATTGGATGCGAGGTTCTTATTTGAAGTTAGGCTTGAGTCTTTAATTGCTTAATAATTTTTCTTTGTCTGCTAGACTTGAAGTAGAGTCATGGTCTTCTGAAGAGGAGTTTTATAGGATGCCTTTTCTCATTTCAGTCAAATACTGACAAAACTGTCATTTGGTGACTAAGAAAAGTTCTGTTTTGCATTGCTGAACATAGTGGTTTTTTAAAAAAATTACTTTTCTATAGCATCCACACATCAGTATGAAAGCACAAACTCAAGGCTTTTCTGCTCATTGCATTACATGAAGCTGAAAATACATGTGAGGTCATCGGTCAAACTTTCAGGAAGTTAACTATTTTCACAGTAGTTTATAAAATGAATGAAGAAGTTTTGGGTTGATTTTTTTTTTCCTTTTTTTTTTTCTATTGGTAAAAGTTATGTCAAATCTTTTTTTTCAGCGCTGCTGAACTGAGTAGTTGTTGCTGAATACTTTTCCCTGTGTTTTTGTTTGAGTCTAGACTTCGTATTTCTTGTCTTCTTCCACAAAGATGTTGTCAAGTACATAATCACAAAAATGCTGTTTGAAGGGGATCTCTGAACCAACCTCCCACTCAAAAGCATGGTTATTGCCAACACTAGATCAGGGCAACTTGATTTTTGTCTAGGCGAGTTTTAAAAACCTCCAGGAATGGAGATCCCACAGCCTCTTGGGAGAACCTGTGCTCTTGGGAGAACCTGTGCTAGTGAAAAAAATTTCTAATGTCCAACCTGAACCTCCCAATGTGCCATTATAGTCTGTTTTGCACCTTGTTTTGGATTTGCGACTACCAGGAAGAATTTGACTCAAATTTTTTCAGGTCATTTTTAGATTAGATAGCTAGTTTCCCTTTATCTGTTGCTCATACTCTTGGTAATGCACCCCCATATGTAATTTGTCCAGTTTGTAATGAGAGCACACACACCATTGGCTCATAGCCTGGTTTCTACTCTGTTATCCAAGTTTTCTTAGCTGATGTTCAGCCAGTCGTTTCCCAACCTCTACCTACTCATGGGGTTATGTAAGAATAACATCCGTTCCAAAGAGAAGTGGGTGTACTCAGTGACAAGTTAGCTAGCACTATTGTAAAAGCAGAAAGCACTCAGTGTTTTATACAGTACAGGGAAGAACATTGTACGTTACCAGATAGTCATTGCCACCAGGCAGAAAAATCATTGAATGAATGGACTTGGCAGAACTGAAAGTGAACAAACCCTTTTTGAAGGCTGGATTCCAGCCACATCTGTGCTCCATGCCTGGGAATAGGAAATGAGGGACAGGCTACAATCAGTAGTGAAACTTTTGAGAGAACTGTAGCCAGGAAATTAGAAGTGGCTGCTTCACTTACATCTGGCCTCAACCAGGGTACTTGCTTAACTGTCCCCCTTCTCATGGGAGATTTTAAGCACCTTTGGAAATTTCAGAATCGTTAAAGTGAAATTTTGGAAGGCAGGAATGGCTTTGGAACTTGTCAGTATTCAGGATTTTTTATTTTTTTTAATAAAATGCTGAAAGTTTTGTGGGCATTTCTGAAGTAGAAAACAAAATATCTTCTGCACAATAGTAAGATAAACCAGATTACTGAACTTGCTTTTCTTACTTGCCTTTGGCAGTAGCTCATAGATCATGAGAGGCCCATAGATTGCTGCTTTTTGATTGATACTGAATTTCTCCTTTCCAGAAATGTGTGGGGAATCAAGAATAAGCAGAATTAAATTAACTCAATTCCAGAACAGAGCGAATATTCCAGTAGAAACTATTCTTGACCTTGACAGAGAAATCCAAACTCTTACAAACAGTTGCTTTTGACACTGAAAAGTCTATGCAGCTGTCTCAGATACAATGTTTTACAGTACAAAAGAAAGTCTGGACAAGTCATATAAGCCTTGTGAACTTCATCACTGTAACTTCCAGCAGATATGAGCATGATTCAGGGAACTCTTTCTCACCAGATGAAAATAGCAGAACTTGTATCGATTTCCCAGTCTTTTCATTATCATTAGGTCTTTGCATAAACTCGTACCAATTTCTCCTCTTCCTCTGAAATTTATAGCAGTTGCTAAAGTGGATACTTGTATTTTTGGAAACAGTGTGGAAAAGGAGAGAGATTTTGCATCAGTACAGATAGATGGCATGTGCTATTGAGGCCATTGTCAAAATACACATATATAAGGGTTATAGATATGCATTGCTGAGTTTTCCACTTCAGTATTCTGTTACTGTATGGTTTGATGTAATTATCTGAGTTTACAACCAAAAAAACCCCTATCATGCCTTTAGAATAAGATGTATGTTACGGACAGTATTTTGGCCTAATATGCAGCTCATCTGCAGGGCCTGTTTTTTCAGTTTCACAGTACAAATCTTGGCCACTTGCATTAACAGATTAACTCATTGGAGCACAGAGACTGGTAATGGTAGTCTTGGGATACCCGTGTTTCTTTCCAGGCTCTGAAGTTTGCCTTGGTACTGGTTACTTTCAGTTCCTTGGTAACTGACCTCTGAGGCCTCTCAGACAGCAAATGTTCTGAGTGCAGACATGAGTGCAGACAAATTGAACAAAATGGACTTCTGTTTGCATTACATTTTCTGAAAAATATATGCTATGCCATTTTTACTAAATGTTTTTCAAATACTGTGCTATTCTAAACACCTAATGATCACTTCATGTTATTAGCTTCGTTTTTGACTTAAACCCTTGCAGGCTAGATGATAAAAAATAATTATTAATCTATGAAGTAGATCAGAAAGTTTGTTTTTTTATGGACTTCCTAAAAGAAATACTTTGTCTTTTGTTTCAAACATACATAGTCATGCCAAGTGGTTCTGCTCAGTAAGTAGAACACATATTGTGTGTAATAAATTATTTAAGATATTTTTGTCTTCTGTGTTTAATTTTTTTTGACAGCTATCAATACATGTAATTTTTTTTTGGAACAGGAGAAGATGTAATAATGAACTCTTTTGGCAGGTGATAAGTTGTTTGCTGCTAGAAGAAGTTTTTTAGAAAACTACTTTATAACATTGAAAAGTTTATACTTTGAGGCAAAAGTTGTGACCTTGTGCCCAAGAGGAAACAAAAGTGAAATTATTTCAGTACACGAGGCTTAAGAATTGGCAAAAGCCTTGTGCTTTTTATGCATCAGTGAGACTGGTAAGCAAATAATCATACAAACAAAGGCTGTAGATTATAAGGAAGTCACAGAACTGAGTGTAACCAAAAATAAACTTGAAGTTCAGCATAGATAATATACTTTCAATGAAGAATGCAATGTTTGGCAAAATTAGAAGGCAAGCAAGGTCTCAGAGTTTACATGTGTTATTGATGGAAACGGGCCAGACTACCAACTACCAATTATGTACTATTGTCAGTGTAAAACGTTGAAATGTGCCAGGTTTCCAGATTTCCAAATTTTGTTCTCAACTTCATTCAGCTCTCTCTTATTAGTGACTTGTGTACTGTCCCATTCAACAAAGAACAGTCAACAGTGAAGTCTTTTTGAACCAGTGAGAAGGCAGAGGAAGCCACTTACCCCTGACTCCACGAACTCCTGTTAGGGTAATGATGACCCTCATGTCCTTCCTGTGGAGGCCAGAGGCATGACCCCTGTCACTGCTCTGCTGCAGGCCAGAAGGTTCCGTAAAGCATGTGGGGGAGAAGGGCTTAAAGCAAGAGATGAACATGGAACTACTATGTCCTGAGGGCAGCGTGTAGACTCAGGACTGATCTCAAGTGACAAGAGCAGGTAGATCAGAAAAATGACACATAAGCAACATGAAGTAACCCTGCTTTCCCTTTCTGGAAAAGGGTTGGTGGCAGTTGAGAGCTTGAGGCAGCATTTTGGTGCACAGAAGAGGCCTGTCTCCAGACTCCTGTCTTGCCTGATGGAGAGAAGGAGCTGCTGGTTTGTTCCTACAACTCTTCAATGGTATAATGTAAAATACATTCTTAGGGGAGTTTTCCTGAAAAAAAAAAAAGCAGATCCCAACAATTCTTGCCATATGTGTGGGTATCCATGGTAAATAATACTTAAGATAATTTTTAACTGACTCAGTGTGGTAATACTTGTTTCGATAAGAGCCTCTGACACATCAGATTAAATAATTTTGTACCATTAATTTATATCTGAACTATATAAAGGCTGTATTTCTGCATTAAGGAGGTTGAGCTCAGAGATTTAGTTTTTTCCAGGAGGTTATTCTTTGTTCTGTCTTAGGTTTGTGTGTGCTTTTTAATAATCTCCTCTGTTGAATCTCTGAAAGGATAATTCTAAAGAAAAATAAATCTCTTTTGCACTTTTAATTTTGTGGCTTAGTATACTATTTTAATGTTTCATAGAAAATGCTTCATTTTTGGGGGTTTTGCTTGTGTCTGTGCAGGAAGCTAAATAAACTGCTTAATCTGGATTAATGACTTCTAGATTGCTAAAATTTACAGTCTCTATTAACAAAATCAGGTGTGTTGAATTCCATGCTAAGAATTCAAAGATCGCTGTTCAGACCCCTTTAAATCACAAGGATAAAAACAAAAGAGAAGTCAAAGTTCTTTTTGGTCTTTAGGTTTTAGGTTTTTTATATATATATTTGAATCTCTTACAGTATGCCATGTTGTGTTTTCCAGCTTTTTTTCAGCAATTACAGGAGCTAAAAAATTCTAATTTTTTACAATGAAAATTAAAATTCCTATAACATAATTTACTTTCAGAAGTAGGGGCTTTGAGAAAAAACTGACATTATAGAACATGAAATGAGTTGGTAACTTTGGTCATAGTGAGACGGTTTTAATTATCATATATGGAGATTTGATTATTGTGGACTCAGAAATAAGAATGAAATAGCATGCCTGAAGGAACCATTGGAGTTCTGTGCACACATGGCAGCTGACCATGAATGTGCTCCTAGTCCACTGAAAACAGAAGGTAAAATGTGTGTATGTATCTTAAACTACTGGCCCTGAATTTTACACCTAAGGTAGTCTCGTACCTTATATTTGGCATGAGATGGCAGTACCTATATAATGATATGAACGGCTGAAATGATTTATAATAACTTGTTAAACTGAGGCAACTTGTTATGGGCTTGAACTCAGTGCTTGAAAAGTGATTGAAAAAGCATTTTAGAGTCATTACTCTGTGCAGTATTGCTGCAAAAATGAAGATAAGCTGTAACAAGAGAAGATATTTGCATCTGTCTGGTGGAATTGGGTAAAAGTACACTTGGAAGAATAAATTAGATTTGTTTTTTTTTTTCTGGTATTAATCAGTTTATTGTCTAGTGCCATGGGCTCTTGGATCACTTAGCCCATGTTTTATGCTGTTGTATTTGCAGCTAACAGCTGGTCACATCCTAAAGCAAAGTTCTCTTTGTGACAGCTGGACTGTGTGCTGCGTGTTATCAGTATTGGGCCTCCTCCTAGAGTTTAGTTATAATGAAAAAGAAGTAGTTCTTGAATGTTACTCTTCTGGAGCATCATAAATTAAATGTATTTGCCTTACTACAGTATTTCTCTCTGCTTTGTGTTTTGAAATTGATTGCAATTTAGTGATTGCAAAGTATTTGTGGGCTTAAATAAAACAATTGTTAATTATCTTTTATTTCTGCAGAAAATTACATCAGCAGTTTGAAATGTATAAGGAGCAAGTGAAGAAGATGGGTGAAGAGTCACAACAGCAGCAGGAGCAGAAGGGTGATGCCCCAACCTGTGGCATCTGCCACAAAACAAAATTTGCTGATGGCTGTGGCCATAACTGTTCATATTGCCAAACTAAATTCTGTGCGCGCTGTGGAGGAAGAGTGTCTTTACGGTCAAATAAGGTATGGAGTTATGAAAGTTTTATAGCAAGCTTCTGCTAAACTCAATATCTCTTATTCATTGCTTATGCATCCAAATCACATACCTCCTGAAACAGTTTTCCTTTCAGGAGGTAATGATACCTACTTTAGGGAATTTTAAGACATCTGTCCTCATTTCAAATAATTTCCATTTGCAGATGGATTTGTGACTATGGCTTTTAAGTTAATATGTGCCACATTTCTACCAACAGACTCATAAAGTACAATTCTTTGATTGGATGATTGAATCTTTGTATTGGAGACAGGGAGGTGTATCTGGCGATCTAGTGATGCTAACGTTGAGACACATTATTACAAGTTAGAGCAAGGATTTGTTTGTTTTCTGCTTTCCCAGGCCCTTCTGTACAAGACAACTGTAAAATGAGTGTTAGAACAGTATATACAATATATTATGGAGTTTTAAAATTTTACTGTCTGTCATACATATGCACACATATAATGTGAATGTGTGTATAAGTATGCATATGTATGTCAAAATATTTTAGGAAAAAATACATGCACTAACAGTATAGAGTTACAGCTACTATACTGGTGTTTATTGTATAACACATAAAGCAGCAATCTGAATTTTTAAAAAGTTTGATTGTAGAGTAAAAAATTCAGCAGAACTGAAGTAATCACAGAAAACAGTTCTGAGATCAGTTTATTCAACATTTAGATAAGGATTCTGATAGATGCTTGTAGAATATTCATGACAATACTCAAGATGTCTTATGCTAGTCTTTTGTGGAAACACATTTTTAAATCAATGCAATAATTTAATAATTTAATATTTATTAATATAATAATTTTCTAGTAAAATCTGTTTCCATAAATCTATTTTTTTCACTAGTATGTTCATTGCAAATGCCGTGGAATATGCAAATATTATCTTAGTCTTTTGGAAGGTAGGAGACAGTGGTATAAATGTTATGTATTTCTTTGTCCGGGGTGGAAAGGTAGGCTTAAATAATGCGTTCAGGTTTTTGATTGACAAAGTATAAAATAATCTGCTATTTCCTAATGATTCAGGTGACTGAGTTATGTGTAAATCTCTCAAAATGCCTTGGATTTTGTTAAGGTAATTTTAAATTTTTGTCTTCAGTAAGTTCACATATTTTTATTGGGTTTTCATAACTAAATCATATTGCCAGTAATAAGAGATATAATTTCTGTATTAATTTAATATGATTATAAAAGGCAATGAGGGCAGATATTTGAGTCATTATGTCTATGTACTTAGAAACATAGAAAAGTGCATTAGGAGGAAGATTTCATCTAATGAAGCATTCTGATACATCATCTAGACTGTCCTCAGGATGGGGCATGTGAACTTGGCAGATATTTTTGTGACTTCTCTTGACAGATTTCCAATGAGTTTCTTCCACACCCTCATAAGTCATTTGTTTCACTGCTTCACCATCCTCACCACAGAAAGCTTTTCTTACTGTCTAACCTAAATCTATCTTTCTGTAGGCTGACTTCTCCATTCAGTATTATGAATCTGTTCTGCAGCTCTTCTCAGCAGGCTTTTTTTCTACGACTGTTGTTAGTTTAGTGTGATAAGTAAGCTTTTCTGTCTCTCATTCATTTCTGTTCTAGTTAATTTATGAATCCGATGGACTGAGCATCTCTAGACAGATCCCCTGTGAGGCTTCACTGGTGATACCTTTCCCAAAAAAAAAAAACTGTGACCATTTATTCCTGTTCTTCTTGTCTTTTCATCAATTAAATTTTCTCATGGATGAAAATATTCCTATTCTGTAGCAGCTGAGATTCTTTAAAAGCCTGGAAGTCTGACTCAGCAGTATGAACAAAACCCATTTACCCACTTTCTTTGTGACTCCTTGAAGGAATTCTAATACATGTAACAGACACAAATTCCCTTTACTAAAGCCATTCAACTTTTATGCACGTTATCATCATTTATTCATATGCTTGCTAATTTTATTCTCTATTTTGGTTTCTACAAATCTATCCAATCTATCTATCAGACTCACTTGTCTATTATTCAGTTGATCTACTGCTGAAATTACTTAAAATTAATAAATTGGCATCATATTTGCCACCTTTTATTCTTCTTGTCAATGAAAGACTCTATTATCCTAAATAGTTAGGTATTTTACACAAGGTGTTGTATGCTGAATATCATCTGATTTTAAACATTTTTTACTGTTTTTTTTGTTGACTCACTTTATAGCTTCTCTTTCTGAAATACCAGTTAGAAGTATATCTTCCAGTTCATTCAGCATAAAATAATATTGTAGAATATCTCTAATCACCATGAACATGAACACAATAGATTTAATTCAGACACAGATTGTGACAGTCTCCTATTTGTGATCTCTTTTATGCCTGTACATGTTATTCCATGAAAAGTATTTTTGGTCTACCAGAATTTACAAGAATTTATTATTTTCTGTTTTCCTTAAGGTATACAACTTCAGCTTCTTGAAGAATGACTTCTAATAGCTTCCTGTTTTAACTGTGCTACATTTTCTTTGGTCTTTGTAGGCATTTTTTGACAGGTTATATATGTCTGCTTTGGACCTTATATACAATGATTCTTAAACCGTCTGAAATGTTCTTTGATGGAGCTGTTTGATCTGTTTGTGATTTTTTCATAATATCAAATTTCAAGCCAAATTCATGCCACATTCTGCTACTAAGTAGTTTAGTACAGGCCAGTGTTAGCAGCATGCATCTCAGAAGATGTAGAATTGCAAAGAATACTTTTCTTTCAAAGGTCGCAAGGAGGACTACTGCTTACAAAGTTCATGGTCATGAATAGGAACAGAGCAAGGAAATGTTTGACTGGTTCCAGAGCATTAGATTAGGATTATCAGACTGATTGGATGATCTATTCCTTTTTCAGTTTAGTTACAGTGCCTGAATTATAAGCATTATAATTCAGTTCAGGTTGTACAAATATTACTATTATGTGGGAGTTCCTTCTAGATCAAAAGATAAAATTGATAATGGCGGTGCTGCTGCTTCTGTACTGCTTATTACCTTAGTGAATGGAGTATTCAACCAGGATGGGGGCTTAGATTTCATGGGAGTAATGGACGTTGAACTCTGTTTATGGACAATTTCACATTGACTAAAACTGAAATAACAAATCACATGACAGCAAGCAGTAGCTGTTCTTAATAGTATAGGTACCACTGATATACAAAATATGTTACTGTTATTTTTTAATTATATACTGATTTATATAGGGAAATGCACACTGAATGAAGCAGTAGACAGCAGAATGAGGTTTTTGCAACTGAGAAATTTACATGCTAAAATATTGAACAAATACAGCTTCCAGATGGATACAACTTTGTATGCAGTGAATATAAATTCAGCAGCTTAGAATGCCAATTCAGTAACCCAACATTTCTCTTGTAGAGGAAGAAAATAATACTCACCTGAAAACTTAATTTGATGCATGCCAAATGCCTTCTTTCAGGGTGTTTGGCAACTTGCTATCACTTGCAGCCACTGAAACGTTCTTCTGTCTTTGTCTTTGAACATCAAAAGTAAGAAGTTTTCAGTTGTTTTATAGGACCGAGCAAATGTGT
>KZ505954.1:417185-429302 GCA_002844005.1 Limosa lapponica baueri | reverse complement strand
ATTCTTCAAAAGAACCCAGTGATTTTAAAACAAACTATGTGAATATGATAGTTCTCTTCAAATGTCAACTGCACAAGTTATTTCTGTTATTAATTTTATTTATTTGAAAATATTTTCATTTCGTAGCTGTTTTGAATCTCATTAAAGAGCAGATGATGGTTTCAATTTCAACAGAGACTATGCATGTTTGAACTCCACTCTGTTTCAAAGATTTCAAAAGCCTTGGAGGTTATTATGATCCTGACACAATGAAGAACTGATAATTTTAGACAAACTGATAATTTTAGACACTTAAGGTGAAAAAATAATTTCTTGCAGAGTGGCTCTGGTTCATGCAGTCAGATGCCATATTGGCCTTCTCACATATTTTTTTAAAAGGTTAAGGTGTAGATGTTGTCTCATTCTAGATTTATTTTGAGTATGGGATGAAATTCCAGTCACTTTGTTAACAATTCTGTGTGTCTGAATATTCATGGAGTTAAGGCCTTTCCCCATAAAACTGATACTAAAATATACTTGCATTTTCACGTGGACCAGAACAAATATCATCAAATCCTGACCAATTTGTTACTATTTTAACATCAGTTCTTTGAGAACTGAATTGAACAATTTCTTAAATGTCTTTCTATTGAAATAACTGACTAGGCTGTCTCTCATACGGTCACTCATGTCACTACTTACATTGTACTGCTATGAACTCAAGAATTTTGACAGAAATGTGGGGGAGGCAGCTGAGAAGCTGGAGGTAGTCTTAGGTGTCTAGTAAAGCATGACGGCTTGTCTTGAACTTCACATATCTTTATATTTCATAGCCTGTTTCTGAATAGACACTTCATCCTGGAAGTTATTCAACATAGGTAGATTGTGTGAACCAAGTCTTGATTACTGTTATGATCACAGTGTGAATGGTAGGATTTGGAGCCTTAATGGCCCTTTCAAAGCCACCAGTTTTTTGAATTACTGCTTTGTGTTAGACAGCTTGTACTTATGTGGTGAAGTGATTGAGACTCTTCATGATGCCATTAATTTCTGAGACAAACCTTTCATCTTATTTTAATATATAGTTCATAAATATGTGTGTGTATATATATTATTTTAATAGTTGCCTGAGTGGTGCTTGTACTTTGGGATATCATTTGAGCTAACAGGGAGTGAGATAATGTCTTTGATACATGAGAATTACTGATTAGCCATGATTTTCACTAATATAGTCTGAGGGTTTGGTATGTTCTCCTTGCTTACAATCTTAGGATGCATTTAGTATGTATTTTATCTTTTCTGTGTTTTAAGTTTTTTTTTCTGGAAACTCTTGATTGGAACACGAATTAAGATTTGGCAAAATAAGACAATGATGGAATAGAACAGTATTACCAGGTCAATATTTCTGAGCCAACATTAGAACCTCGTGGCACAAGAGTAGGTATTAGAAAAACTGTCTCAAAACTCTTAAACTGTCCTCTCTAAAATATATAACAGTAGTGTAGTAGGAGTTTGTTTCTGTGTTTTAAATTTTTTATTTCTGAGTCATCTCTATTACTGGTTTGTAAGTAGACTTTATTATGTTGTCATCTGAATTTACTTTTCTTGTATGAATTTACATTTCTCCTTATGTATTATGATTTTACTCCTCATAAGTGTTTTAAAAATCCTCATATCTTAGGTGAAAACTGTTGAGTGAAAAAAAATAGAATATAATTCATAATATGAAGAGGTACAGATCATTTATGTGTTTGCAGAAGACTATTAGAATAATTAATAGCTAAATTTTTCTCTATATAATTATCACTTATGATTTGGTTAGACTGGAATACTATTTTAGAACAGCATAAAAGTAGTCAGGACAATGGATAAATCATACTAGTCATTATTTTTGGAATAGACATAAAATGGGAAAGAAATCCATATGAATGACAAAACAGAATGTTTAAATATATGTAGGTGTATTGTATGTAAGAGAAAATTATTTTGAAAGAGCAGTATTAACTAGATTTTCTTCATGAGTGAGGAAAAAGGTATAGAATAATTAGGCTGGATGACCTCCAGAGGTCATCTCATCCAGCCTCTTGCTCGAACAATGTTGAATTACATGAGTTTTCAGAGGGCCTTGACCAGTTAAGTTTTGAATCTTGAAGGAGACTCAGCAACCACTCTGGGCAACCTGTTCCAGTGCTCGACCACTCTCATGATTAAAAAATAGAACAAAGATTTCCTTATATCTAGTCTGAATTTCCCATGTTCCAAATTGTATTTGTTACCTTTTGTTCCATGCTTCACTGTGCATCTTTGAGGAGAATACTACACATAACTCTACTTGTCATCAAATGACCAAACTATGGGTTTTGTGTAGTGAAAATTATAAGGGAATCGTGCTATTCCCTTATAATCGTGCTAGCACGATTTCTAAGCATTTTCTTGAAATATTACGGGCCTTACTTATAGTCTGTTTTAAAACTTCAGGGATAGTGGTGCAGTGCAGAATAAGAAAAACAGTAGGTAAACCCGAAGACATTAAAAGTTATTAAGACATTAAGGACTGTGCTAGAAACTGTCAATTCTGTTCTAAAGACCAGTCAGCCTGGGTAGGTAGAACAGTAAGCTAAGCCATGTGATAAAAAAAATCAAGTAATAAAGATAATTTCCATCTCAAAATTTGTTTTATTAAGGATTTTGCCCCTTTTAAAACTTTGAATACATCTTAACATCTTCTGCTTAATATTTGCATTTTTTGATTTGTTATCAATTGTCTTAAAGATGTTCCTGTTTTCTAGTTTGAAATATCACTGTGTATGTTTCAATTTTTTTTTGTGAAACCTGCTACCTTTACTTTTTTCTTCAGTTTAATGTATTTAAAATCTTTTTCATTGTCATGTGCTGTTTTATCTACTATGTCTTGTTGGATTTTTTTTTTTTAATTTTCTCAGCTTTTTGATTTAAAATTTTATTTTTAATTGCTCTATGCATCCTTAAAGTGGGGAACTGGACTAGTCTGACTTAATTGTTCTTCTGTGCTGTTACTTACCCCTTCCTGCAGCTGTGAGACATTCACTGAGAAATCAACCTAGGCAGTTACAATTTAAAAAATTTCTTACCTGTGTGCTAAAAATAGCTGGTAATGGAGTGTGCTTCTCTTGCATAGTACAGTATATTTCTTCAGAGGTGAGAATGAGAAATTGAGGCACTAGATGTTGCTATTCAAGATATCTATGAGCAACAACTGCCACTTGTATTGCAGTGGGACAGGAAGCCCTGCTAGGAAAGTAGCAGAGCATCTGGTGCTGTGCAGGTAAATATGTCTCTGCACACAGAGTGATAATGCTTAGAAGTCCTGTGATTAAGATAGCTTTCAATGGTATTTCCTATTTGTGTAATGGAGAACGCGACTAAAACCTGTAGCATCTTTGAAAATACTTTAATCTTTTACCACTATGCATACGGTCATTGAATAAATTGGGTCAGGTGGGACCTGTGGAGGTTACCTAGACCAGTCTCCTGCTCCAGGTAGGATTAACTTCAAAGTTAGATCAGGTTTTCAGGATCTTGTCCAACCAAGTCATAAAAAAACTCCAAGGATGGAGAATCCATAACCTTTTTGGGCAACCTCTTTCAGTGCTTAACCACTCTTGTGATTTTGGTTTTTTCTTACATCCAATCCCTTGAGTGTTGCGTTTTGTCCATTAGCTGTGCATCTTCAAGAAAATTCTGCCTTTGTCTTCCCTATAGCTCACCTTTAAGTAGTTGAGGAATGCAAGTAGTTCCCCTCTTCCCACACCCTTCCCTACCCCAGCCTTCTTTTGGCTAAACAAGACTGTCTCCCTCAGCTTCTCCCTGTATATTGTGTGTTCTAGTGCCCTGACTGTCTTGGTTGCCCTCTGTTGTATTCTCTCCTATTTGTTTGTATCTCTAGTATTGGGGGGAGCCTAAAGCTTCTGTAAGAGCACAGCAGCACAAAGTTACATGTCATATAGGTATCTGAACAATAAAGCAATTAAATGAGTTGTCACCCTTTCTTGGTGAGCAGTTGTATTTCCAACATGGCTAAGTGCTTAATTGCATGCCTAGACTTAGCCTCTGTATTGGCATGTGAAATTAAGGTACCAAAAAAACCCATCATTCATCATTCACAAAAATGGGAAGTAGTTTTGATTGAAAGCATTTTAAATATTTTTGTTTTCTAAAGTATTATTCCATTATTCCATCCGTTTTAGACAGTCAAAAAGAAAATTCCTTCAAGGAAAATAATAATCAATGGAAATGTTTGCGTTAAATATTTATGGGTATGAAAAAGAAAGTATAAATAATACAGATCTGACATGACACGCAGTAAACACTTGTGACAAACTCTGTCTCTTTATGCTTTTAAACTGTAATATTTTAAAGATCTGTTCAGTGACTAACATGCAGTTATGGCATTATGCATACCCTATATCTGGCTGTAGTAAACAAACACTCTTCATTTTACTGGACCCTTTGCACGTGCAAAGGGTTGATGCATGCTAATCACATGCAATACTGGGGAATGTAGAGCTAAATTCTGTATCCTTTTAATGAGATGCCCCAGTTGTTTTATTAAGATAATTAGGACATGACTCCCAAATTATTTTTATTAAAATAATTTTCTTTGTGCAGTTTTTTTTTTTTGTACAAATATTTTCTTTGGTATATAAAATCATCTCAGTTTCACCCATGAAAGGATTAAGAAAATTATTTAAATGATATAATTTTCACTAGATCTTCTTCACCACTAGGGGAAATGAGAAATATTAATTCCTTTGATGTTTGTTTATTTTACTAACAAATACTACTGCTTGCTTTCAAATGAAAGTGACTCTTTCCTTCTTTGTCTTTTTTTCTGTCCTTTCTTTCTTGCTTTCGTGGATATGAACTCCAGGAGGACAAAGTGGTTAGAGCCTTTTTTCTGTCTAAAGTTCTTTTCTTTTATGGGTAGACTTACTTCCTGGCCTACATTTGCTTTCATTTACACAGGTGTAATTCCTGCTGAAGGCAAGGGGAGTTACTGGCATTAAAATGAAAGCAATGTTTGGCATGAAGGCTTACCTGTGTTTCAGATAACTTACTAATAATCTGTGAGTTGTTGTGAACATTATGCATGATATTTCTCTCTGTTTGCAGCTTTTGTGAGCATGCCCCTACTTTTCTTTAGTTTTGCAATATGATATGTGCACAGTTTTAGGAAAAAAAGGTGTTTCTCTTACAAAATTACAAATGAATTTTATCAAAGTGGCATAAAGTTATTAAAATAATTTTTGCAACCTGTGGTAGTGATGTTTATATCATTGAATTGTACGCATTCAACACTTCAGCCTGTAACTTTTTTTTAGCGTGGTAGTTCAGTTTTGATTTTTAATTACAATACAGTTTGATACCAGTAAACATTAAGAAAACATATTTATTCTAAACATTTGGGAATATGCCAGCAATGTCAGTTATCTATTAATATAGAAATTATTTTCTAAATTAAATGGCATGTAGGCATGCCAAAAATGTAGTGCACATATTGTATTGAGCATAATGTTGAAATAATGTTAGACGTTATGCATGTCACTGACACTGTGCTTGTCTTGCTACTATTAAACCTACAATAAATATTTTAATCTGATTTTATTTTAACTGTGTTTAGAAAAGGTAGTGTAAAGCTGAATTTGAGAATAAGCCTGGATATATTTCAATATTTTACCAATATTTTTTTTAATAAGAGAGTTGAATAAAGCACTTGAGGTAGTGTAAATCTGCTCTTCCATGAAAATCTCTAGTGTATTCTAAAGAATTGCAATTGCAAAAACAACTTGCCCTGTAGTGCTTGGCAAATGATTTCCTATATTAGATGGACTAAAGGAATTCTTTAGCGTTCATATGCATCTAGTGAATGTTCTACAATAAATGACATTTTTTTCTTACTGATAGCAGCATCAAGGCTCACATTGAACTCACAAGTGTGGTTCAGAAATACATTGCTTCATGCAAAAGTTGTAAGCCGTCTGCTGTTGTTAACCATTTAGGATATGTTTTTACTAGCGGGCAAGTCATCTTTGTGCTGGGCCACATACTGGTCCCCCACTCTGTTAGAGGGTTACATAGTTTTCTTTTGGCCTACATCATTAGAGTTTTCCACAATTAAAAGGCTGTGAACTCATAGAAGCTGTGCAGTAATACCAGTTCCTAGAATACAGAGTTATCTGTAGAGCACAAAAGGTAGATGAATGAAAGGAACAGTTTTCTCCTTAAAGAATTTACCCTTTCAGTATTATCTTGTGAGTAATAGATGCATGCGAAGAGTATTGCTGCAGTCAATCCAACAACCAGTGTCTGTGAGGTACTCGTCTATATTGCAGCAGTATAAAATCCTAAATTCTCTTGGAAAATTGGAAAAAAAAGAGTGAAGGAGGTCACAGTAGTAAGGTTATATGATTATCTAGTTTTACCATGTACGTGTGTTAAGGAGGGAAGGGACATGAATTTCTCTAGCTAACCACCTAGTTAGATTTTTCCATAAATAATGACAGTGCCTCAAGTTGCTTTTGGTAATATCTGTTTCTGCTAATTTGTAATAGATGTTTTAGAAGTTATGAAGGCAGAAAGAACAGGAAGTATTTTAAGTCAAATTTTTCTTTACTACAAACATTGTGAAGTAGGTGCAGCAGTGGTATTCATCTTGCTATTTTGGTGCTAACAAGTTAAAACACTGATGTGTTGTATGCAGATACCCTCAAAACAGATAACTTCAATGTAAACAGGATTTTTAAATTTCATGCAATACAGCATTTACCAGTAGGTTAATGCAGTTAGAGAATCCTTAATATTACTGGTTATCCTTCATTTTCTAGTGTTAGCATATCAGAGAAGGTGAGAATTCCAGTATTTCTTAAGAAATACTGTATTTTGTAACTATGGAATAGCAAATTTAATCTAGAGCAATCTTAGATAAAACTATAGATACTTGGTGACTGTTGGTGGTACATTGACCAAATTAAACAACACTGATTTTGAAAATGAAGTGTAATCAAAGCATCAGGTCTGTGAGGAGTTACAGAGTAGAAAAACCTTTTACTGTGTCCCCTGTAGAAAGCTTGTCACATCTTTTGATAAAAATTAAGATTGTAAGGAATGGTAGGATAGCACATGGTGTTGAATGACTGAGACAATCATATGACAATCTACTGGTGCTATTTATGGTGGTGGGGGACGGAGTTGGACATGAATTCTGACTATGTTGTAATGTTGTAGGTTTGCCATTAAACATGCGTGGAAGGGAACTTACATTACACACTAATGCCACTTCAGAGTATAGAGCTCACTGCCTTTTTGCACACAGAATGTTGGAATGTCCCAGTCCTTCATTAGTTTGGTATCACTGTATATAAAGAAGTAGTTTTGCAAAATGGAGACCCAATTGTGCCAGAAATGAATAATTTATGTTACGTTATAAAACAGTAGGATCATCTCTGAGAAGGAAACAGTTAATTTTTTTAAATTGAAAAATAGTGTGATTTGTGTTTTTTTTTTTTTTTTTTTTCCCCCATCTTCTGGATTTTTTTTTCTTTAAATAACAAAGGTACATTTTAAAGGATATCCGGCATTTGTGTCACTACTATTAAATGAAAATGTGACTTCGAGGTAGCAGAATGCTCTTTGAGAAACCAGGGTCAATTAAGGCTGATTGAAATGAAGTTTAATTAAAAAAATAAAGATTCACAGGATCATCTTCCTTTTACTTAAATTTTGACACTTATATTCCTAACCAAATAACTTCATTAAAATGAGCAACACCGTTAATTAGAGTAGTGAAATTGTATGGCTACATGATTGAAAATCATGGAAGATGTGATTAAAAAGATAAGGAACTAAGATGTGCAATACAATTTGTGTAAAAACATATCTTCATTGCAAGCAGTAGGAAATGAAGAAGTAGTAGTAGAATATTTTAATTCTGACTGAATGTTTTCCTCAATTTAAATGAAATGATATACTGCATACCTTTTCTTGGAGGCAGTGGCTTTAAAGTAGTAACTGATATTTCTGGAGAAAACAAGTAAGCAACCTAATATGGGAAATTTTTGGAAACAGGAGAAAGCGTGGTTTCTTCTGATTTAGCTTCTTTCACTTGCTGATCATGACCTGGCTTTTAAAAACTTTGATAAAATCCCTGTACAGTGTTTAGTATGGACATTTGAGGTTTAGATACATTGATTCATGTTTTGTTTTTCAAGTGTTCATTTTCTTATTTGTTGCTTTCTAACTGTCTCAGGTACAGAGATAAAAAGACTAATTTTATGTTTCAAGTTAGATGCAACTTAATTAAATGACATGGAAACATTATTTGCAACAAATGTTTAGATTGGTGCTGCCCTATCTGAAAGAGGGGAAGTCTCTTTCTGGATTAGACAATGCCTGTTGCTTATAGTGAAATCTGGTTTTTTTTTCACCCTCCATCCCAGAAGTTAGTATGCAGTTGCTGATTGTCTCTCATAAAACCGGAGTCAACTGAAGCAAAAAGATGATGTATATGTGTGTTTATGATATAGTGAACGCATGGTTTTCTAAAAACTGAAGGAGAAAGGGGACTTCAGAGAAACCGTGATTCCTTTATATTCCTGCTAGTGAGAGGAAGTCTTCTTAACTTTCTTACATCCCCTTCATTCAGTGCTAGGAGGAATAGTTTCCTGAGAAAGCACTGATGGCACTGGAACCTGATCTGGAGAGACCATCAGAGAAAGTGAAAAGATCAAACTATTCAGTATTAATCTCACAGATTCTAACACAGACCTGTTACTCGAACTGGAAGAGCAGATTTTCTTTTGATAGCTATATTTCTGCATAATCAAGTAAACACTTCTCTTGCTGATCATGATCTGGCTTTTAAAAACTTTGCAAAAATCCATGTGCAATATTTAGTTATGGACATTTGAGGTTTAAATACGTTGATTCATGTTTTTCAAGTGACAAGTTTTCAAGTGACATGAAATGGCCAATTCAGTGGCCTGGCCTTCAGAAGTTCTGATACTTTCTCTGTTCTTTCATGTCTTTTAGTGGGTTCAGGAAGTTGTTTTTAGGGAAACTGTTTTAAACTGCTACAGGTAAATCAAAGTCTCCAACAGAACTTCTTATAATTCCGTAAAGGATAAACCTGAGGAGCAGTGCTAAAGAACTTCCTCTTTGTTCTATCTTTATTTCCTGTGCAAGTGGATAAAACATTTGACACTTTCCTTGAAGTAAGTCTTCTACCTTTGTCATATTATAGATTTTGAAATACTTAAGACACAGAGAAATAGCTTTTCTTTAAAAGTCAAGCCTTCAGCCTTCATCAGTCTTAAAAGCTTGCAGAATATTTTTTGTTATAAAGTCATCTCAAAGACTCTTCTAAGCAAATTCAGAATTGAATGTACTTACTGAGCAGTTTCCTAGGTTAATTTTCCTAATAACTTGACTGACTTTGGATTTTTATTTGAACTTAATAATGCATTGAAAGTTTAATAATTGTTGAGATTCCTAGATGGAGTTTAGACAATGTCAGTTTATTTTTAGCAAATCAGTCTCATAAAAGAATTCTAGATAAAATTATATTAGAAAAGATGAAAAGGAATTATCATAGGGCATTATTCTCCTTCCCTTTGTCTTCCTGCAGTTAAAACTGCCTGTTCCTTAGTTTTCCTTCACCATGTTCCAGGGTAATGAATATGACTATTCCAGTCAGGAGAGACCAAGGTGGTGGTGAGAATGTTTCCTGTCATTTTGTGGAAATTTCACTGATAAACAAGCGAGAAGGTTTTTCTCATTTTATTTCTGCCTGTTTGAACAGGTCCTGGGCCCTGCCAAGAATCCTATTGTTTCTAAACCATCTGTGTTGCAGGTCTGTACCTCCACAGTGCCCTATGACTTTCTCACCTGGAATTGCACAAAGGTGACAAGTATTTGTAGAAACCATAGGTTGCTGCCTGCTTGCTATTGGAAAATACCTGTTTGGGTAAACTCTTACCCTATTCTTGACACTTGACGCAGACTGACTTTGTGTCCTACAAGGAAACTTGTGTCTTACAAGACACTCTGAGTCTTATCAAGCTTTTCATGGGCTATTTATGCTCTAGAAGATATGTTTGTTTGTGGGTTTTTTTTTTAACAAAGAAATATGTTAATTTCCAGATTACTGAAATTTTGGAAGAAACTTTTTTACAAAGAGAGTTGCAAAAACAATAGAATATTTCCTAGACTTACCTCTGACAAAAGCCTCCTGTACCAGCTATTATTTAGGAGATATCTCTCTGCAGTGGGAAGCTTAATGATTTTCCTCAGCTCTTGAGTATTGTCTTTCAGATTGGGATCTCTAAAAGTAATTTGGAGAGTTGGCAACTTAGACCTTCCAGTCTTAGGCCACTTGTCGTAGGCTGTTCTCTGATCCTGTTTCTCATGTATCCATTTGTCTAAGAGGCTCTCCTTTATCTTACTGTGTTCAGAGCTCACTCTTGTTTCCTTCATCACTACAGAATGTGCCTCCAGTAGCAGAAGTTACTTTTAACAAACGTGGCACTGAAAGCCCACAGTTTTTCTGTCTTCTGTCTCTTGGATTGCAAAACATAAAATGAACTCTCTGTAAATAGAAGTACTAAATTCTTTTCTCTTTGTCAAAACATCTCTGATTCACAGTCAAGTCATGTTTTCTACTTACAAATGTGTTACCTAGCTTTCTGTTTTCACTATTTTCAAGACTGTCACAATGTGACGTGTAATAGAATGTAGTTAGTATGCATACATCTTACTAAAGTCGCAGATGTAATCTTGCCTGAAATCCCAATGAAGACTGCACATCGAAATGCATCATACCGATGGTTAAATTGGTGTACAAATGTTTTCCCTAAATTACATCTCTTCCCATGTGTTGTTAAGTTTGACAGCCTTACTGTCATATACTCTGCATTGGCCATCACAGTGAAGGAACAGGGAGATTACACTGCTTTATAGGCTCACTTTGTGTTAACTTCAGTTCGTTCTTTTTTTTTTTTCTTCACCACAATGCCCTTTGGCCCATTTCCTCATGCACAGATCAATGGCATACCCTCCACAGTGTTCCAGGAAAGGGGGATGTGTATTTGACAGTTAATTGGAAAACAAAAATAAAACAACTTACTGACATAATGGAGCTTCAGAATGGTCTTAACTAGTTCAGTCTAATGACTACATGGGGTTTTATATATCTATGTAGTTACTCTTTGCTTTTGTTAGCAAGCTTCGTGCTTGAAGAACAGACTCAGATATGTTCCTTGGTTAAGAACAAATAGAAAACTAACTAGAAGAGTATGTAAGTCTGAAAATATTTTTACAATCATATATGTACTTCTGTATCAGATGAGCAAGGGTTTATGTGCCCAAAAGCTTGTATATTTCTCCACCTACGTCAGTGTAAAAGATACTAGTTCCTCCTATAAACCTTGTCCTGTACGTGTACACTATGGTGTTGTAATTTTATAGTACAGAAATGAGAAGTAATTGGTTTGCTTTGAGATGGTACTGAATTTCTGAAAAGCATTAGAGCTGATTC
Organism: Limosa lapponica baueri; assembly: GCA_002844005.1. NCBI lineage: Eukaryota > Metazoa > Chordata > Aves > Charadriiformes > Scolopacidae > Limosa > Limosa lapponica. The sequence continues at coordinate 417,754 of KZ505954.1, read as the reverse complement.
AGAGAGAGCCTAGTGGAATTAGAGGGGCTGGCTTTCATTTTGCTAACTATTTTTTTATGTTAATTTCTCCTATTCTGATAGCACTAGAAAGTTATCTTTAATTTCAAATTGTGCAAAATAGATCAGTTTTCCATATAATTTCTTCTTCAAGCTATCCTAAAATAATTTTATCTTAAAATGTCTATGGAAAGAGTATAAAAGCAATATATACTTTATCACATCAACAAATTTTCGCTTTCATTTTCATTCAAATTAATAAAGCTATTTGCAATTCTGGAACCAGAAGATGAAACACTTCTTGAGCAGTAAGTTATATTTGCCACCTGTTGCAATATTCAGAAACCATATCCTGTGCTATTAAGTTCCAGGTGTAGACCTTTATCAAAGGTAGCTCAGCAAATTCCTTGTTTCAGTCCCAGGTGTGTAACAGCACACCTAGGATGCTTTGGACACAGTTAGACATTATGGCACAGCAGGGGATGGTATAAATATTTAATTATCTAGATTCAGCTTCAGTGGCTGGAAACCAGTGCCTATATATATAAATAATGAAGACATTGCTAGTAATA